>PVJD01006936.1:0-90965 GCA_004026545.1 Mormoops blainvillei | reverse complement strand
AAATAAAATCAGAGTCAATTTGACTTATACTTTTTAACCTTCCATTAACTGGTCACTGTACCCCAAATCCTGCGGGGACACAGAGATGGACAAGGTGAGACCCCTGCCCTTGGGAGGGAAGGGAAGGCACAGAAAGAGAGGGAGCTCCCGTGTTGGGTCCCGGTGCTATACTCCCCCAATTACTGCTGGATGACAGTTGGGCAAGTGATTAAACCTCTCTGAATCTCAGTTACCTCTTCTGTGTGCGGGGTGGGGGCGGGTAAGAACAGCACCCCCAGGGCCATCCTGAGGACTGGGTGTGGAAAGTGCCTGGGAGGGGCCGGCACAGAGGTCCCGCGGTGCAAGTGCTAGCTTTCACTCTGTGCTTATTATCATTTTTGATGTTCGCAAACAGCTCAAATACGCAGCATCTGGATGGAACTGAGCCACATGGCACGGCCCCACGCAATAGGAATGTAATTTGAGTCAACTAGAGTCGCCACTCTGTTATCAGGCTCTCAGAATGAGCCTTATGCAACAGGGTGAGCGTGGCCTCTGGCTCTGCGCCTGGTCTCCCCGGCTCCATCACGCTTCTTCTCCATGTCCTCCTGTCGCCAGCTTCCTCGCTGCAATAACAGAGCTTGTGAGGATGCCCTGCTCCCAGGACTGGCTGTGCGGGCTGGACCAGGTCATACAGGAAAGTGCTGAGGATACAGTGGGTCCTTTATTAATGTCAGCGGTCACTCTGCACACGTGATTGCAACACACAGCCCTGGGAGAAGGCCATGAAATAGTTCCCCGTGGCAGCCCCATTTTGCAGGTGGGAAAACTGAGACACAGACAGGCCCTGGGTCCATGAGCAGTGTGTGGTAGGGTGGGCTTGAAAGTCAGCCTGAAGGCTGATTTCAGGGATGAGCGAAATGGGTGACTGGGGTCCCAGCTCAACATGGGACCCCTCCCCCAGGCCTCATCCCAAAGTGGGTGAAGGGTGGGGTGAAGGGTGAAGGGCTTGCAGGAGCCTCCCTGCAGTGAGTTTGCCTCAGGGCATTTTTCTCACGTTCCTCCACACTCCCTGCCAGCTCTGGGTCCCCAGGGAGAGGCTCGGCAGTGAGAACCTGGGAATTCTCTTATCTCTTCCGAGCAGGATGCGTCCTGTGTTGTGTCCCCACCGAGGTTTCCAAGTGCCCTGATGAGCTTGCAGATTTCGAGGGCGATTGCTCAGCCGCCGTCCAGCCCGGCTTTGGGCGGGCTGCGCTTTGTTTGCCAGCGCCTTGCAGCGGCCGGGCTCCCCGTGGCCCTGGCCTGTTCAGCTGCTCTGGGCCCTCCGCTCCCCTGCAGGCCTGTCCCAGCAACCGCAGTGTGAAATGGCAGGGGTGAATTCCTGCCCGGGGGGCTGTTTCCGCCCATTCTTTGCGTGGGGGCAGCGGGTGGGTCCCCCACCAAGGAGGGGCTGTGGGGGACGCAGTGTCCTGCCTGGCCCTTGGGGGCGCTGTGCAGCCAGCGAGGGCAGGGAAGGCGTGCCTACTGGCTTGGGCTGGGTTTCCCTTCTCCTCCCCTACACCAGTGCCGCTTCTGAAAGATGCTCCTATGAAGCCTTGAGGAGATGGAAACAGGCCATTCATCTAGTTCCACCTTGGCGTGTTGGCAGTGGTTCTCGCTCTTAACCCCGTGATGCTTGTTTGAAAATGCAGATTCTTGGGCCTGAGCTTCTAAGTCAGGCTCATTAGGAGTGGGTGAGACCCTGATTCATAGTGCATGCAAGGCCCCAGGTAATTCTTCTGAGCAGGCACATTTGGGAAAATGCTGACCTGGCAGCTTGGGCAGGTGCTGGAATCAGACAGACCAAATTTCATCTTCACTGCTGCCCCTCCTGGTCTCTCTGTATCTTGGAGCCTGTTGGAACCTCAGTCTCCTCCTCTGCTGACTGGGGATGGTGTTCTCTCTCTTATGGGTTTGTTGGGAGAAATCCCAAGGCGCTCTTCACAGAGCAAGCTTGGATAGGGTGTTCAGGAAAGGACCCCTATCGTCCACAGTGATAAAGGGCAAGTGTTTCCTGACAAAGTTCTGGTAATTACAGTCAGGGACAGAGCACTGAGCTGATGGGACTGGAGTCAAGAGCAGAGACCCTGAGCATCTGAGCGCCCTCTAGGACCAGACTCTCCCAGGGAGGCGTCTCTCCCTGGCCAAGGGTCTGGCCCCTTCTTCGTCCCCTTCTGTTCCATCTCCTCACAGAGAAGGCTCTGGTTCGTCCTTCTCTCCGTGTCTGCCCTTCCTTACAGTTTGCTGGGGCACCGAAGTTATCAGAGGGTAGAGCTCCTCTGGGAATACTTGGCATTTCCCAAACAGTTGCAGAAATCTTTAAACTTTGTTCGATATATATAACGTGCTATCTTACATGCATATCAATAAATTTTTAATTAAACTATTATTTGCTTACCCAAATGGGATCGTAGTTGTAGGCATTCATAATATCTGCTTCTTACTTGCGTTCGAATCCCATTCCTGCCACTCACTGGCTGTGTGACCTTGGGCAGGTTTCTTAACCTCTCTGTTCCACCGTTTTCTAATCTACAAATGGGGTGGGGGATAAAAACAGCACCGAGGTGGTTGTGAGGATTAAATGGCACGAGACATGCAAAGCCCTGGGAATGGTGCCTGGTAAACATGTTTCCTAGCCCCGTAGCCATCAGCGGAGTTTGCCCCACGCTGCAAAAGAATAATTCGACCGAACAGACAGTGGAGTATGAGCCTTTGCAAAGCAACATCGCCCTTCCCTGTACCAAAAACCTCACTGTGGAGCTACTCCAGCTTGAGTGTACTCAAAGGGATGAATTGGGAGAGGGTTGCAGGCAGCAGGGTGGTTCCCATGTTGGCAGCCAACCTGCTGATGCAGTGGGCGTGGCAGGCTTAGAAACAGTTCCTCCTGGTGGGCCGCCCTGGGGCAGGCGGGACTTGGAGGACACCGTTGGGTGTGACCCTCTGGTTTGCCAGAATTCAGCTCTTGAAACAGCCTGCCGCGAGCTGCCCGGCCCCCCAAATGTGCTCTTGAGTCTCTCAAGGCTTCTGTGATCTCCCCAGGCAGGACTCCGGGGGGCTGTGCACGGGGCCCCTCCGTTTGTGGTGGACACATGCCATTTGTCAGTGGCGTGGGGGTGACTCGCTGGGCACCCCTTGAAGCGAGCTTGCAGAGTTCAAGGCTGGTCGCCTGGGCACTCATTATCAGATCTAATTGTGGGCTCAGATTTCACAAACCAGGGGGCTGTGCAGGTGGAGGACAAGCTGCAAAGGTCGCGCCTAAAAGCTTATTAAACCGCTGGTGTGAAAGGTAAGACCATCTGGATGCCATTTGACAACTTAAGTGGTAATTACGCCATTTGGCGCAGGAATTAGCGAGAGCCGTGGCTTGAACTGTGGCAGGGACAACTCCTTGTTCGGAGGGGGGTCGTTTGGGGTAGTCCCATCCCAGCATCTCGTGGTCCTTGCTCCCGTTACGGCTGCAGGCTTTGCGCCGAGGTCCTCGGGTAGACTTCAGGGTCGGCAGTCAGGGACGGGCAGCCATCTCCCTCACCAGCCCCGCGGTCTTGATAAATAACCAGGAACACCTGCTTTCCCAGCGCTCCCGGTCCTCCCGGTCCGGGAAGGGAGGTGGGGGCAGCGTCCAGCAGCATTCCTCCCCAGCAATATGGAAGTGTTTAAGCAGCGTTTGCACCAGGCAGGGTAGCTGAGATCTGAACCTTTAAATTACAGCCATTCCCGGGCTGAGGAAAAGTAAATAAACAGTTCACAGCTGCAGCCAACTCAACACAGAACGGGCTATCTCTTCTGATTGCGGGACAAGTAATTAAGTGGGAAATGTGAGCCCTCACCGTCAGGGTGAGGTGATGAAGGTCTGGGGGCAGTAAATCCACCCGACTCGGAGACCTCAGATTAACCCTCGCAGGGCTGGCGGGCGGCAGGCGGGCAGGCATGGGGACGCCCAGGGCAGAGCCCACACTGGCCCACTCACTAAATGGAAACCGCCTGCCTCACTGTGCCTCCTAGTTAGGGGACATGACGCCCAAGATAGCACAGTTGCTGTCTGCAGTCACTGATCCTTCTAGGTTGACTGTGTACCCCAAAAGTTCGCGTGTATTAGGTGTCCTAACCCCCAGCACCTCAGAATGTGGCTGTGCTCAGAGATCGGGCCTTTAAAGATGTGATTAGGTTAAAATGAGGTCATTAGGTTGGGCCCCGATTCAATTCATCTGGTGTCCTTATAAGAAGAGATTCAGACACAGGCGCAGAGGGGAGACCACGTGAAGGCACAGGGAGGAGACGGCCTCGGAGGAAGCCAGCCCTGCTGACACCTCAGTCTCCAAATTCCAGCCTCCAGGTCTGAGACCGTCTGTGGCACTTTGTCATGGCAGCCTGAGCAAACTAACACTGGTGCTCGTCCGTGTGCTGAGAGCAGTGTGTGCTTCACAACGAGCTGACAAGGCCCGGGGCTGGACCGTCTGCGCCAGGCCCCTCCGCTGTGCGCATGTCACGTGTGGCTTCTCATACTCACCAGAGCATCGCACTCCCATTTCAGGGATGTAAAAACTGAGGCTAAGCAAATAGCCCAGGGTCAGGTAGTTAGGCTATGTGGAGATAGCCGGTTTCCGGTTTCCGAGAGTTGGGATTCTTAACCCTGAACCAAATGCCTGAGGTCAAATTCAGGCTCTACCACTTGCTTGCTGTGTGACTTCAGGCAAGTCGCTTGACCTCTCAGTTTTCCCATCTGTAAAATGCAGATAATAAGAGTACCTACCTCTAGGGTTGGTATTAAATGAGTTAATGAGAAGTCCTTAGAACTACGCCTGACACATGGAGAGTGCTAGAAAAGTGTTTGTTAGAAGCCAAATAAAGGGTGGTGAGATGCTGAGGGTGGGGTTAGGAGTGAATGGGAGGCAGAAACTGAGTCTGAGCCAGCTCTGCCTTTCCCCCAGGGCACGGAGGGGACCTCTGCAAATTTTAGAGGGCGAGGGGACAGGGCACCATTTGTCCAAGACATTCGCCACTGCCTGTCTTCACCATGCCCGCGTCACTCCTGTGAGGACATCTTCACGGTTGACCTGTTCTGTTTACATGGAGACCGTAACACTGGCATCCAGAAGTCGTGGAGGGGTGCACACACAGAATCTGAAATGTCATGGCAGTGTGGCTTTCTCCATCAAGAATGAGACATGACACGGAGAGTGAGGTGCCCAGGCGGGCACGCGCCTGGCGTGAGTGCTGACGGGGTTTTGGGCAATCCTCCTGTCTTGTATTAACGTGTGTTCCCCTCTCCTCTCCTGTAGGAATGTGTATCCCTTTTGTAATAAAAACAGGTTTTCTTTTTTTTTACAGAATGATGTAAAAATTGGCTATGTCACCCCAGGCATGTTTTAGCATTTCCTGGACATCCTCGTGGCCCAGCAGGGCTGGATGCCCCTCTGTCCTCGCCTGTGGAGCATGTGCCTGCCTGTTTGCTGGCCTGTGGCCCTGGAGAGGGCCGGCATATGTCACCCAGCTGCATGTCTCTGGGAGCTGCTGTGGGGGACTGGGCCATGTGGCCGCCCTGTGGAGGGGCAGGTTTCGTGGAAGCATGGATCTCTATGCTGGTGGGGCCCTGCTCCCAGAAGCGTCTGGGGACAAGAACAGAGGTGGGTCTGCCCCTGCACCGCCCACTCCCACAGCCAGTCTGTGGCACGTTGGGGGTCCATGCAGAAAGAGAACTGCCTGAGTCCCTACTGTGTGCTAATGTCGGAGCCATGGGATTCAATCCTAGCCTGTCACTTAGCTGCTACCTTTCTGGGCCTCAGTTTCCTCTTCTATAAAATGGAGACGATAACCTACTTTAAAGGGCCACTGGGAGGGTCAAACAAAGTAAACAGGTAGCAGTGCCTGCCATTCAGTAAGGAGGCTTCGTTACAATCGCAACTGTTTTTCCTACAATCTCTGAGCTGTGTCCATTTGCAGGCGAGGACCTGGAGCTCAGGAGGGTGCATTTATTTACTCAGTCCTTCAGCCAATAGTCTGGGCGCTAGCACCTAATGGGAGAGAAACCAAGGTTTGCACCCTTGGGAGGTTGTCCATCTCCTGAGGGTGACAGCCATCAGACAGGTAGTCTTCCAGAGGGGTCGCCCCACCTATGGAAGGTGCTAGGATGGACAAGACATGTGGCAGGAGGCCTGATGGAGACCGAAGGAGGTCTGAGCTGGGTTTTGAGGGAGGTGTAGGAGTTCGCTGGGCAAAGAAGAGGAACAGGGCCCCAGGCAGAGGGAGCAGCCTAAGTGCAGAGCTTGTCCTGTCAGGGAAAGGAGCGGAGCTGCTGGCTGGGCATCTGGGGTGCGGGGAGTGTGGGAGACCCTGCTTATTGTCCCCCCGCTCTTCCATATAGTATTGTAATAGAGTGTTTAACTGGGCCCATTGCAATGCAGAATGAAGACCACGTCCCGCAGCCTCCACAGCGGCTGTGAAGTGCTTGAGACGAGCCCTGGCCAATGCGATGTGAGAAGGGACGTGTGTGTCCATCAAGGGAAGGGCGGGCCTTCCTCTTCCCTCCTTTTGGGTCCTCCCAGTGGCCTGATGCAGACCTGGTGAATTATCACAGCCCATGTGAAGAACCCAACAACTTGCAGGAGAGAAAGAACCTGGTGACTTTAGAGGGCAGAACTCAGACCTTTATGTGAAGAAAATAAATTCCATGAGCATCCTGTTCCAGCCCCCGGTATTGTGTTTCTGTTCAGTGCAGCTGAAGCCACCCGTGACACAGTCAAGCTTCGACAGTGGACAGAGAGGCCGTGGCCGGGAACCCCCTGTGCCCAATCTTTGGCATGGCCTTGGGAGTCACCCCTGGCCGTTCAGCCCCTAATCCTGCTCCCTGTACTCCTGGAAATAATGGAAGCCAGCAACATCCTCTTAAGTTCCTTAAAAAATAACAAAACTTAATTCAGCCCAGCTGAGCTACAGTTATGTGGGAATAATACCGAGGTCTGATACAGCCTTCTAGGGCATGATACGAACTTTGTTATTTTTCCTAAAAGCCGCAGGAAGCTGGTGAGAGGCTGGAGGACCGTCGGGCAGCCGCGAGGCCAGTAAAATGGCAGAGCGGGGGCTCGGAGGCAAATACTCTGCCCTGAGCCTCCCTCTCCTTTCTGGGCCGAGGGTGGCGTTGGTCTGGAGAGACGCTCCCGGCCACGCTGTGGGCATTCCACTCGCGTCCTCCCCCTTCTTCAGCCAACCTGCCGGCAGCTGCCTGGGGGAATTTGTGCCTGATTAGAGGAGGAGGCTGGCAGAGCAGACAGATGGGAAGCCCGAGTCCTAAGGGCACCGCCGAGCTCCATTGGTGTCACTCCTGGCACGCCGGCCTATCCCAGGGTGCCGCTCCTTTTGGCTTAAGCAGTTTCAGCCAGGATTCCTGCCTCTGTGGGGTCTCACCTGGGAAGCGGGGGCCTGGCAGTCACCACCTGCCCGTGCCCTGGGCTGCCGCGGTAGGATTTTCTTAGAGCTGTCGCTTCTCTGGACTGACCCTCCTGAGCTCCTTTGGCCTTTGCGGACGGCCTCCGCTCCTTCTGCCTGAGGCCCGTTTCCGGGGGCTCTTGGTTATGTTGCTAATGCAGCCTGCCATGGACAGGATGAGGTCCGGTTCCTTTTCATTCCAAAGGAGGGACTCACGGCATCATGGGGGTCTTAAAAACTGGGAGGGTGGGCTGCAGCCCCTCCTGTGGTGCTGGGGGCTTCTAGTGTCCTTGTTATTGGGAGGCCAACCCCTTATGATGTCAGAGGCCCCCGGGTGCTTGTGTCATCCTGGGCAATGGCCCAGGGCCCCCGGATGCGACCTCACTGAGCACACCTTCAGGGAGGATAAGTGGAAAGAGGAGGCCAGGGGAGAGGAGAGACCTGGAGGATCCGCCCCATCCACAGCAGAGCTGTGGGTATCACAGCACCCATCTTTCTCTTAGCCTCCCACCCCACTAATGCTCTCCATTTGGTAATGACCCAATTCCTCCCTCCCCCACGAGGCCTCTCCCACCTCTCCCAGCAACCCCGAGCTGGCCTGTGGCTCCCTCTGCGTCCGCCTCCCCACTTGGGAGGGACGGAACTTGGGTTCTGGATTTAGAAAAGCTGGCACTGGGTCATGGGTCTGCTCCTCACTAGGGCTGTGGGTGCACCCCAGTGTCCGCGTGTGCAAAATGGGAACCGAAACCGGCCTCCCAGGCCTGGGGTTGTCTTGAGGATTTCAGGAGATTCTGGTTGAAGGGAAGTCAGTGGTGTACGAGGGGTCAGCAATGGCACAGAACCAAGCGGGATGAGGTGTGGGCGGCACCAGCTACGTGATGGGGGGGCCCACTGGTTCTAACATCACGAAGAATTTAAAGTTGGCTGCAGCAGAGCGTTAACGCTAGCATGGGTCCCTCTGAGCGTGGGCCCTGTACATCTTCTTACACTTGCTGGAGAGCCTTTAACATCTACACCCTGGCCCAGAAAGGGCCCAGAACGTGGCAAGGCCCCTTGAACCCTGGAGGCTGGGGACTGATAAATAATAATCAGTTGTCCACTCCTTTGCGTGGCCCCCCAGGATCCAAGTGCAGCAATGTCTGGAGACACCACTTAAAAAGAAAAAAATACATATAGATAGGTAGATAGATAGATAGACAGATAGATAGATGGGGTGGGGGGGCAGAGAGGCAGAGGCAGAGAGAGACATCAATTTGTTGTTCCACTTATTCACGCACTCGTTGGTTGATTCTTGTATGTGCCCTGACTGGGGACTGAACCTGCGACCTTGGCATGTTGGGACGATGCTCTAACCAACTAAGCCAGCCAGAGCCCAGGAACATTGCTTTTTAATGGAGGAATCTGCCCAGTGGCTGTGAACTGCTTGGTGTAGGGAAGGGGCCCTGGCTTTTGGGCAGTCCCCTCATGAATCTAGCTCAGGGGTCATGACCCCTTGTATCTGGAAACAGCTGACTTCTGGTTCTGGGTTCCAAAGCAGGCAGTCCTGCCTAGCACAGTGACGTCTGGCGGGGAGGCCCCTTGACATAATTGCAACAGTGACTTTTATGGGAGCGGGTACAGGCTATAAAGCTGTCAGGACCGACGTGGCCCCTTGGCCCCTCTTCGCCCATTCCTGCTGTCTCACCCTTCGAAGGCCTGGCCCTCTGTGACCTTGGGCTCTGCAATGAATGCTCTCATACCCTGGGCAAGCCCTGGGCTCACAGGTGTCCCCACTCTCTCTGCAGGCTGTGTCTTGCCACTCGATGCCAACAGTGTTTCCAGGTGAAGTCTTGTTAGGGTAATAAATGGGATGAAAAAACAGTACTTCGCTGTATTTTTTCCTGAAGCATCATGACAGATTGAGGGCCTATGGCTCGAGGCATGCTGACCAATTCCAGCTCCTGTGACCCCCCCAGGCAGGGGGGCAAATGGGCATGTCGCAGACTTCCCCTACTCGGCCTGGCCTGACTCCAAGGTCCCCTGGCCTCCATCTCCCTGGCTGTCCTGCCAGAGGCACCTGTGGGAATGTTGCGCCTGGCGGAGCCCAGGCCCCTTTCTCCGGCCCTGAGAGCCTGTGTAGCTTCATCCGTCCCGGGGGAGCGTGTCATCCACACGGGCGGGCTGCCTGGCCCTCAGCTGGCTGAGCCGCGTGGGGAGGAATGGGCCTGCCCCTTGCTCCACCACCCAGGACAGGAAAGGGCCCCGACGGGTGGGCGTCTTGGCGCCTGGCACCTCACCGGTTCCTCTGGGAGCATGGCAGCTGCTTTGCCATATGAGGGATGCTGCTTAGAGAAGCGAGGCTGCAGGAATTCCTGATAATAAGAATGAGAAAAATGTCATCATCCACTATCCGCATGCTCACCGAGCCAAACTCAGAAATCAGTTTGATTCAGGTAGCCAAGGACACTTGTAACTATAATAAATACGACACTAGTACTTACTCTTGGAGCCGTGTTCTGTTCCAGGCACCGTATATTTATTATCTGAGCAAATTTTCCTAACGGCTCCATGTAATAATAGTAAGAAGAGACATACCACGCTTACTATGTGCCTGTTGCAAGAGCCTAGTATCGATCGACTCTTTAGACCTCACAGCAATGTTGTGAGGCAGGTCCTTTAATCATCCCCATTTTGCAAATGAGGAAATGGGCTTCACAGGGGTTTAGTGACTGGCTTAAGTTCACATGGCTGGTAAGTGTCCAGAGACAGAATTTCACTTGCTCAGTCTCTATCCACAGTCTGTGTAGTTCAGTTTTGCTGGTCATCAACTACAAATAAGAATGGAACCCCCAAAAGAGGGGGAGGTGTTTACTTCTCCAGCCACATCTCGACCCTCTTTTCCCTAACTCAGTCCCTAACTACGGAGGGCTCCTACCCGGCTGCGCTCTGCTGCCTCAGGGTCTTTGCATAGGCTGTTCCATCTGTTTGGCACTCTGTTCCCTCTTATTCATCTTGCCTTTCGGACTCGTCCTTTGGATCTCTGCTAAATGCCCCTTCCTCAGAGACGCCTTCTTTGAACCCCCTCCCCAGTATGGGGCTCGATTACCTTGTTTATGCTCCTCTATACTGGGTGCAAATTTTCTTCCCTGGCACTGGACACATCTGTGATTTGTAAGCTCCTGGAATGCAGGGACTGTGGTGTCCGTGTCCACTGATGAATCACTTGCCCGTTCACATGTGGCTAAGTAATTTATATTTGTTACTGCTTAATAGATAAATGGGGAAAGAGGCAAGACACGATTTTTGCTTGTCTAGTTCTTAGGATAGCTCCCACGCTGTGCTCGGAGTGGAGCCTTTGGTGTCCTTGTGTCTGTAGCTTTTCTAATTATAACCAGACGGATAGATTCTATGAAACTCCTGTCACCAAGCAGTGAAATCGCTATAGGAATTGCTTCTATATCGGCTCCCTGTTGCTGTGTGACATATTAGTCCAAGGCTTAGGGGCTCAGTGTCCAAGTCCATGCTACGGAGCCCTGCATCAGAATCTGTTATTGGTGGTCTACCTCCCAACAAGGGGTATGCCTCTCTAAGTATAAAACCAAGAGGAACGTCATACTTTCTCAAAGCCCAGAAGCACACCCCTGTTTCCCCTCACAGCCAAGTGTTTCTTGAACCAGGATACATCTTGTCATTGGTCGAGTACATGCATTCTAGCGTCTTTTCTCTGGTAAAACCTCCTGGTAAGTTGTCGATGGATCACAACAGACATTGCCTCGTGCGGAGGAAATGCGGGGGCTGTGAACACTACCACTCGCTGACGGCCCCTCTGTGCCGTGCTAATTTCCATGGTCACCCTCAGCCTTCACAAACACCTGTGGGGAAGACACACAGGTGAGAAGGTGTTTCCATGTCACAGATGGAAGCGCATAGAATCAGAGAGGGTAAGTAGCTTGCTGAAACTCACACAGCTAGCTGGTGGTCACTTTCAGGTTTCAACTCAGATCTAACTGTAGGCTGGGTGCTTAAACGTTAGCTATGAAACATTTTTCATAAAACGTAGCTTTGAAATATCGGGCATTTTTTTGTAAGTACTCTGCTGAAATACCTTCTTTGCTAAATTAATTTCCCTGGGCTAGGGTAACAAAGTACTACAGCCTAGGTGGCAGAGACAGCAGAAATTTATATTCTGACCACCGGATGGCTGGGAAGTCTGAGGTCAAGGTGTAGGCAGGGTTATTTCTTTTTTTCGTTTGAGGCCGCCCTCCTGGCCTTGTAGACAGCCACCTTGTTCCTGTGTCTTCATGGCCTTCCCTCTGCACATCTTTGTCCCAAGTTCCTCTTCTTATGAGGACACCAGTCATGTTGGATTGGGATCCATCCTACTGAACTTACTATAACTTAATCGCCTCTTTGAAGACCCTGTCACCAAATACAGTCACAGTCTGGTGTAATGAGAGTTAGGACTTCAGCACAGGAATTTTGGGAGAACACAATTCAGCTCATGATCTCTGCATTTCTTTCTTCCTCCTCACCATGGGAAGCTCCTGTCTCATTTTCCTGAATCTATTTTTTCTTTCCTGTTTTAGCAATAAGGAGATGTCCGTTGTGGAAACTATCAAATCATCTGAAATCAAACCATTTCTCTCCCTCTGGACACTTGAACCATTTTATTTGGCTGTGTGGATATGGTGTAGTTAAATCCATCTTAAGAGTTGGTTAAAGAACCGCTTTGAGGATGTTCTGTGTCCACTGCATGTTAGACCAGATGTACCTGGAAACAGGCATTTCCCTGTGGTGATTGTTTTAATGTCCTCTGCTTGCATGTGCGCATGTGCACACACACACACACACACACACACCCCAGCATTTCCCAGTGTGTATGGAGCACATCTTATGTGAAAAATTAATATGCATGTCATGGAAGGAAAATTTTTAAAATCAAACATGGTTGTGCTAAACACAGGCAAATGGATTACCTTACTGCAGAATTTCTTGGAATCTTTAATGTACTAATGGAATTAATTCATGAGTCTCTAAGAAGGTCTTAGAGCAGGGCTTAGCAAACTTTATCTATAATGGACCAACTGGTAAATACCTTAAGCTTTGAGGGTTACTTTGTCTCTGTCAGCACTGCTTAACTCTGCTGTCCTAGCCTGAAAGCAGCTATAGACAATACAAGGGGGACCCCAAAACCCAGAATTTATTTATTTAAAAAATGATGTATTTATTCTTATGTGTTTAAACTTCAGTCACCTTCAAAATACTCTCCATTTGATGCAATACACCTACTGAGACATTTTTTTCCGTTGCTCAGAAAAGTTTTTGAACTCGTTGATTTCGATGCCTTTTAGTGCTTCTGCCACTTTTTGCTTCACCTCTTTTCACATCAGCAAAACATTTCCCTTTGAAGAATTTTTTCATCCAAGGATACAAAAAAATGTCACTCAGGGTGAGATTGGGTGAATAGGGAGGAGGGTAGGGCAGGGGGTCATGCTGTTTTCGGTCAAAAACTGCTGAACACTCAACTTGATGAGGGCATGTGCACTTGTAAATCACCTGTCATGGAGTTGGCAAATGTGTTGAAAAAGTCTTCAAAAAAAATTCACTGAAGCCGAACGCAGCCTCTCACAACACCACCAGCTGGCACACTGATAGAGATGGGTTTCTAGAACACTCAACTAGTGGGGGAAGCCTGTACCACAGGGGCCCTCCCTCTAGAAGATAATTCTGTTTTCTTTGGGGGGATCTCCCCTTATATGTAAATAAATAAGTGTGGCCCTGTTCCAATAAAACTTTATTTACAAAAACAAGCAGTGTTTTTTATAAAAACAAGCACTGGCCACAGTTTGGTGGCTTGTCTTAGCGCTTAGAGTATTTACCAAATATTGAACTGTAGAGTTTTTTTTCAAGGAGCGCTCAGGTTCCACACAGAGCGTACTCTTCATTTGGCTGGCCCTCGGCCCTTGGCCACCAGGCGCATCTCCACCGTTCCACATCCACCTTGTTTGTACCTGTGTCGCTGGACGGTGGGATACTCTTTTATGAGGTTCATTGGTGGATGGGGATAACTCATCTAGATTCCTAGTCAGACTTTATCCTGAGTAATTCCAATCACTTTGGGAAAATTACCCATCTAGGGCCCTTGTGTGAGATTTTTCAATATTTTGGAGGGTCAGCAGAGCTTGAGATACCTCATCAGGGATGTTATCACAGTATTAAGGATATTTTCTTTTTCCAAATTAATTATTTTTCCTGTCCCTCCGGCCTGTGTTTATGTGTGTATTTGAGGAGGGTGAAAAGGGAGGTGGAAGAAAGGGTTAATGTGCATGCAGAGTGTTTAATGAAGGCTTACGTTCGTCAGCTACTTTCACTTACACTTACAAAAAATGTTTAGTCTTTGCCTTTAAGCCGATGGCTCTGAATTAATTTTGGATGGAGCATTTTGGAAAAGGAAGGACTGTTTGTATTAAGATGGACAGGGATATAGTCTTTCAAGGTATGAAATTTGTGCTGAATTGGTCCAAAACACAACTGCATCTGGTTATGTCTGGTCTCGACTGCTCCAAAAATGTCCTAAATTCCAGACAACCTCTTGGGCTTAGAAATAAAAGTCATTAATCCTGCATTTGAATTTAATATTTGAAATTTTATCCTAATCTTTTTCTTTTTTCTTCCACATGAATTAACTTTTGCAAAGTTGGAAAGAAACATTGGGGCTTTTTTTTTTTTTTTTAAGAGAATTTTCTTAACAAAAGGGTATAAAATTAAACTGGGTTTGACCTTTTGAGTTTAGCAGATTTTCCACCTGGGCTGAGCAGGAAATGGGCTTCGCAGTAGGAAGGCTTTTTCTCCCCCTTCTGGAAAGGAATACTGGCTGCATTCTAGAGATGGCGCACTTCTTGGCCGAGTGATAGTGTGGGTTCCTTGCTGGAGGTTAATTGATAAGCGGGGAGATCGTGCGTCTCAGTGGATGGCCCATTCATGGAATGGTTCCGGCCAGCTTTGGTTCGGTCTCATCAGAAATATTTAAACCCCCCTCTTCCCACCAAAAAAATGCACATAATTCTGCAGGCACCTCACATGTGGGTGGACAGATCTATCTTGAGTTTCATCCACTCAGGGCCAACTTCTCTGTCTGGCACGAGGGGTGCAAGCTTGGGGCACAGACCCAGCACCCCTGGGTAGTTCAAATGATCTGGTAAAAGAGAGACTAAGGAAGGAGGGGTGTCTGGGAGTCTGATGGTGGGAGGGAGGCAGAGGAGGAAGAGGGAAGAGAATAGGGGAACAGGGGGTTTGAATTCTTGTAGTCAGGAGTTTGGGGAGCATGCCTTTGACTCTGTCACAGCTGCTGAGGGCTCCCTGTGGACAGAGGATGAGGCTTACTTGTTTGGCTTTGTCACCCATCTGCTCACCAGGGGTCTGTGAATTC
This sequence comes from Mormoops blainvillei, assembly GCA_004026545.1. Lineage (NCBI taxonomy): Eukaryota > Metazoa > Chordata > Mammalia > Chiroptera > Mormoopidae > Mormoops > Mormoops blainvillei. Next base: position 76,117 of record PVJD01006936.1, on the reverse strand, counting down.
TGGCAGCCTGGGTTTGAATGCTGGTTGTGTGAGAGACTTCGGGCAGGTCTCATGGCGCTCTTAGCCTCAGTCTCCTCATGTGTGAAATGGGAATAAAATAGCACCTTCCCCGCAGGCCTTAAAAGAGACGATGCGTTTCATTATTAGCTTGGGGACTGGCACCCGCGGACAGGCCTGGCACCCGCGGACGGGCTTAAAAAATACCACCCTTATATAACTTGAAATTATTTTTATTCTTGAGTTGATGGTATTTGCCAAGGCAAAGGAGAGGGAGGCCCGCCATCCCCTTCCACCCCCCCCTGCCCTCTTGGTGACTTGTTTTTCCTTTCAAGGGTGGTCTCTGCTCCCTGAACCATGATGTCACTGCCTAAAAATGCCGGGTGCAGACGGGGGCTGCGGAAGGGGCGCTCGCCGAGATCTCTCCCCAGCCAGCCTCGCGCTCCCCAGGGGCAGCGCTGGCCCTGGCTCAGGAGCTCCAGGCTGCTTCCCAGCGGAATTTCTGATTCCCTCTTCGGCCAGGGCTGGTTTGCTCCTCCAGAACCAAAACAAAGCTGCGGAAGGTTGGGGCCGCAGTGTTTTTCCTCCCCGATTCATCAGGCAGCTAACTAGCCTGGGGCCGGGCTGGAGGGGGGCGGGTGGGGACGAGGCGGGAGGGAAGCCCTGCCTAACCCCCCCCCCCCCCCCCCCCCCCCCCCCCCCCCCCCCCCCCCCCCCCCCGGCCCCGCCGACCTGGGCTCCAGGGCTGAGTTTGCCATCAAACAGCCGCAGGGCCTTGGGCCAGTCATTCAACATCTCCAGGCTTCAGTTTCTGCAGCTGGTTGAAAAGGGACTTGGACCAGCTCAACTGTGTCAGTGATTCTGTGTTAGCAGGTGGAGTGCTGCCCACATGCAGGTGGTGGGAGAGTGTAGGTGGCACCAGAGTGGGTACCTGAAATCTTTACTTAAGTGGCTATGCAGGGCAGGGGCCAGGGGAGGCCGGAAAGTCACTGGTTTTGATACAAAATTTAAGGGTCCCCAAAGAAACCAGAGCCACCCACGTGAATACTAGGTTGCGGCGTTTCAAAAGGGAAATGCAAAACCACGCGCGACAAAATGCCAACTTTTTAAATGACGGGAGGACTCCTCTTATTGATTTTTCCTTTGCCTCAGATTCCAATATTGCTCACATATGTACTTTGACATGAGAAAAACGCTTCTAACGACTGAAGCCTGTCACTTGACAGACGGCACTGCCTAGAGAACAGCCACATGAAGGTTTAAAAAGTGAGGTTATTAAAAAAAGGAAAGGAAAAGTTTTCTATTGTGTGTGGTTAGTGGTTGTAGAGATGGCAAAAAGACTATGGTGACGGAAAGAAGACAGTTTAGGGAGTCGGGGGGCAGGCTGCGAGCTGGTGGCTGGGTGGGGGAAGTGGACCCCAAGTGAGCCTTGAACACCTGCCCCCCGTGCCTGGGAAGCAGTGCTTGTGTTGTGAATGTCCACCCCTTTGACCGCAATGGACTGGTCCCCGAGGCCCCCTGGCCTGAGCCAGCAGCATCGTAACTGCTGGCGTCCAGGCTGGGCTGGTGTCCTCACTGGGGAGACATGCGTGCTCCTGTCCTGGGCATAGCCCTGCTCCCCTCTGGACCGAGCAGCAGACCATGCTAGCTCCACAGGGAGAGGGGATGGACACAGGAGCAACCAGGAAGGGGCCACACCGCCTTCCAGCGCCTGGAACAGCCCTGCTCTGACTTCCAGATGTACCTTGTGTCTTTATCATTAAAACCCCCTTGTCAAACTAGCTGGATTGGGTTTCTTTCTCTTAAAATGAAAAGATGCCCACGGGTGGTCTGAGCCCCTGATGTTTATTAGCTACTGACCCTGTGCCCTTGGACAGGTCATTTCCTTTCTCTCACTCCAGAAAATTCCCTGACATGTAAATCAACCTGTCCGTACTGGATCACAGAACATTAAACCTTGATTCTCAGAAGGTGAGGCCAAGGCAGCTTAATTCCTTCATCATTCAAATCAAATTTATTGAGCATCTACTATGTGTACTGGGGACTCAGCAGGGAGCAAGACAGACACCAAGCCGTCCCCTCCCGGAGCAAACCTCAGGGAGGGGGGTCCCAGGGTGCGTTAGGGGGTGGGAAGGGCAGGGTCCAGTGCAGAAGCCATTGAAGAGCAGGTCACCACTGTGGGAAGCGGGACTCATCCTTTGGGGCTCTTTCAGGGGCCTCGAGAACCCACCTCGGTGCTGTGCCACCTGATGGAGCCCGGCCGCTGGGCTGGTCACAGGTGAGTATCCGGCTCCCGGGTCCCCAAGCTTGTTTTCCAGGCTCTTCTGGGTTGTTCTGCAGGCTGGATATCTGCTTGTAGTTTGGTGAGGAGGCAAGAAAAATACCTATGGACAGATGTTTGGGAGGCTGACAGCACCAGTTAGTCGGCAGAGTCTGGAGGAAAAACACCCAGGAGGATGAGACGCTCCACGGGGTCACCGCCCCTCCACACTTCTGTCCCTGCAGAGCGGCACCTCGGGCTTCACACTGTCTCCTTTCTGCCTGAAGGAAGTGAACACCAGCGATTCCTGAAGGAATGTGGCTCCTTGGTTTCACCAGGGTCCGCTTACCTCCTTCTGGTCACTTCAGATGACCATGACCCAGATATGAGCTGTTCTTTTTGGACCATCAGTCCCTCTGCTCACCAGAGATGGAAGGTAGGTCTCCTTGAGATCCCCAGTGGAGCCTGAAGTTCATCCTTTTTTTTCAGGTATGTTATCCACATCCCGTGGAGGTCTTTTCTGGAAGCTCCTTGGCTTCGCCGTCCATCCTTGTGCTCCCTGCATCTCAGAATCTCTGCCATTCTGAGTGGACTCAGTGCACTTGGCCTCAGATGGGCCCTTTGGTTTAACTGGACTGATCTTGTTTTCATTGGGGGAGCAAGTGTTTTTGTTACTGAACTCAAGGGATTCGCAGCTTGGGGTGTCCTATTCAAGTAGCTTTATTTATTTCCAGCAATTAAAGGAAACAGGAGATTGCATTCAGATCTCTGTCTCCCTGACAGAAGTCTTAACCATTGCTTATAAACAATATTTGGTCAATTATATGTTGATTCCTTCTTTGCAGTTGGCTTCACTTACCTGGTTGGGTCCCTGTCAAGCTCCTGCTGTTCACAACTGGTATGCAAAATACTGTGCTTACATTTTAATATTTAGCAAAAATAGAATTTAGTAAGAACCACCCAGACCCCGAGACCCTTGTCCTATCTAACATTTTCGTGAGATTGTGTTTGGCCTCACTTCCTTGGCAGAGCCAGCCCTTCATTCCACAGTAATCTGTACGTCTCGGGTAAGGCCGGTCCTGATTCCTGACCCACCGACTGTCGGTGGGTGAGTCAGACCTGGCCACTTGGAGGTCTCCATGCCTCTCCCTTAACATGACGACAGGCAGAGATGGACCCGGGACCCTTCCAAGCCAGCCTGTCTTCCCCAGGCCTTTCTCAGGGCTACTGGGAGAGAGGTGCCCTCCTTGGACCCAGGTTTCATGGACCAGGAAGACCTGATGCTGCTGAAGATCATTCTTACGTGAGAACAAAATCAAGACAACCAGCATCAAGAGCTGTAGAAAGGGCGAGACAGCGTCCTGACAATTTCAGTAGGATCCCCAGACCCAAGCACGAGGACGGCCAGACCTACCCCATCAATTTCCCATCTGAGGGAACCAATGAACTGCCCTTGGGTTAGGCTAGCTTGAGAGGGGTTTCTGACCCCTGCAACCAGGAGTCCCACCTGAATCTCCAACTGGGATTATAAAGTAAGAATGGGAACTATCAGGAGGATACTGGGACTGACAGATGTAAAGAAAGAACTACACATACTACACCTTCAGGCTCCCGGAAGAAGGGAGCCAGCCAGCATCTGGCCTCTTGGCACCGGGAAGCCATATAGTCCATCCACATGCTGGCCCCAGTGGCCAACACCCCATCGGATTGGCCCAGCCTGGATCCCATGCCAGACCTGCAAGGGAGAGGTGTCCGAGGGTGAAGAGGAGGCTGAGCAGTTGCACGTGCAGGTGTCCTCTGTAGCTTGGGTCACACAGAAGTCATTTTCTCCCTGGTTGGATTCTGATACCCTCAAGGGCTTGTGCCCAAAGGCTTGGCAGAGGGGCTGCTGTGCGGCGGAAGGAAAGTTTGAAGAAGTTCAGGGTGAATGTAGCTCCCTCCATCCTTACTTGGACCTGGGTTTGTCCTTTCACCTTGGGCTTTTCCCACCAAAAACTGAGGCTGTAACGGTGCTCCCTCTCAGAGCTCCCGGGGCAACCAAGTGAGATCAGAACTCAGCAAGCCCATTGCAAATGACACATGTGCCTGTTTATTAAATGTATCCATTTCTATGTTGGACTTATCAGGTGATCACTTCGTAAGTTATATGAATGTCTAGTCACTATGTTATACAACTAAATTGAATATAATACTGTATGTTAACTACAATTGAAAAATTTTAAAAATTATTAAAAATACCCATTTCCACCCAAACTGCAGGCACGCTCATGGACATCTCTTTTCCTCTCATGTCATAGCAGCTATAGGATCCCCCTGGGTAAGGCTAACTTGCCACATAAAGATGTCCTGCAGAAAACAGAATTCCAACTTGACCTTGATTGAGCTCTAAAACCCATACTCCCCTTTGAGAAATGTGAAGACCTCAGTCTCCCCTTTGACAGTAATTGAAGTTCAGATACTATGATAAGACCAATAAAAAATGTAGTTGAAAGGGTCTTCGTATTCAAGCTGCAACTGACATCCATGGAAATCCCAGCATGCAACAGTCTCTTTGAATTATTCCATAGTAATTAAAAAAATTAATTTCTGAACAAAAATGTATGAAAAAGGCTTCCCTTGATTTTTAAGTGTTAGGAGTCCTAGCAGTGCTGGGCCCTGCCTCTTGTTCTGGAGGTTGGAATCTATCACAGCCAATTAATCCTGAGTCCGCCTTGGGGAAGTCCCTTTACCTTTGCGCCTCAGTTTTCGCATCTGTAAACTGGCGATGACAGTAGCCTGCTTCCTGAAGTTAAACGACTTAATGCGTTTAAAGCTCTTAGACTAGCTTCTCACGTAGGAAATACTTAATAAATCTTAGCTATGATTCCTACACCCAATTAGTAAAGATTTGGACACGTCTAGCACTTTAAATGCCTAAATTGTGTGTACTCTCTCTGGAATTAGCTACATCCTGAATATAAAAAGGTCCCCATGCCTGGGTCTGAAGCCATTTATAGCAATTCCTGTTTCCACTGTGGATTTCAGTTTTGCTGATACGGAGGAAAAATTTCAAGCCCTCTGCTGTATAAATTTAGTTAACATTTTATTGCTCTTGACTCTTTTATCACATGACTTTTGTTTCTCATTAAGTCAGTGAATGAGATTTACTAATAAACCAAGTAAAATCTAATTAGGGCAGGGGTCTTTTCCTGAAGAATTAATTCTGCTGGGGACCCACGGATGTTAGGGACCCAGGGAGACCAGCGCAGAGTGCGGCCGTCGCTGCCTGGAAACGCTGGGCCCGCACCCACTCGCTTTGCATTTAGCGCAAAAGCCGGTGTAATTTTCATAGATTTGTTTCCTGAAAATGAATATTAGTTGCCTCAGGGATCAAACCCAAAAATAGATACAAAGGACAATGGAATTGCCCTGGTAATGGAATGCGTATATTAAATGCAATTTTGCAATTCTTACTTGATGAGACTATTATGAAAATAAGAAGAGATTTTTGGATTAATGTTAGGGTTTTTATTTCCTTGTTGGATATGTAAAATTCTGCTTCCAAGGCATGAGAAAAGGTAATTTGTCTCAGTCAAGTATCAGCATAGTGTTGACACTTGTCAGGTACATTTTCACACACACACACATACAGACACACCTGTTGGGGCTAAAATTACTGTTGTGTGTGTTTCCAGAATTTGTCTTTCCCCTACCTAACTGAAGAGAGTTCTGATTTTTTTTCTCTGTAAGTTCTTTCTCTGTTCCCCCTCTGTTTTGATGTTAGCAGTTGTTGAAGCTTAATGGCTTTCCATAAATTCACTAGGAGCTGCAGAAAAGCACCATTCTAATTCCATTATCTTGTTTTCATTTATTAGCTGGAATGAGTTTCTACAGAGACACTTCCCCTCATCTATCACTCGGTCACCCAGTGGTGCAGTCTATATAGGAAAGAGACGGTCAATGACTGTTTCTTTCATTTCCCTAGTTCTCAAGATGATAAATAGATTTGCTGTCATTCTTAAAAGGTGATCAATAAGGTTTGTTAAATCGTGATAAACTTGTAGACTTAAACCTAATTAATGAGTTTCAACCCATTGCAATACATGTTGTTGTTCTTTTTAATGTGGAGGTTTGAGGAGATTCCAATCTAGCCAGCCTTGCCGCCATTTCCCTGAAACAAATATGGCAGAACGGAACAGCCCAGGAGAGGGGAAGCTCCCCTTCAACGAGAGTCTCCTGGTTCTGGTCAGGTGGCCAAGCAGAAGCAAGCAGTGGGACTGACCTGGGGCACAGCCCTCGTTTTTCCGTCATGGTCTCTGTGACCTTGATGGCTCACTCCCCACGTCTCCAGCTCATCTCTGTTGTCTCTAAATGAGGGAAGCTGTGTTCACCGCGTGGGGTAGTTGTGAGAACAAAATGTGACAACCTGCAGGGCACCCATGTGGCACCTGGCATTCATGGGCAGCAGTCCCTTCCCCCAGTCACCCCGAGCGGGTCAGGGCCTAGAGGGAGTTTTATTTCTACTGAGGGCCAGTGAGTCTGGCGGGCCCCACAGCTATCCCAGACTACGGTGAGATTTGCATCCCTGCCTCTAGTTTCACCATGCCGTCCTGCTTTCCACGGGGAAAGTCAACCTTACTGAGGCCTGAGTTTTCATCCTGGACTTTACAGAGGGACACGGAAATGCCCGTCACCATCTGATGCCACAGGACCCTCAGGGACTGCTCAGGTAGACAGGACTTGTCGTCTCCCAGTTGTATTGTCATCTCCCTGTTGGCTATACCCCTGTCTTCATTTTTGTCCTATTACCTTTATTGTGATACCTGTTGCATCATCAGAAGCCACTGATATCAGTGAATCCATTACACGTGATGGTCCTTTTCTTTTTTCCTTTCTCACTGGATAATTCTAATCTGTTTATGGACAAAAGAACCCTGTTTGTTACGGACCTGTTGTACAAGTTTGGGTTACTCAGAGACCCTCCATCCTCCCTTCCGCATTGTCCAATGAGGTCTAGGTGTCTGAGTTCTGGATAACTGAAACACCTGGTGAGTGGACAGTGAAAATATCGGATGTCCCAAGAGCTTGCATGGACAACGAAACAACCCTCAGTGGAAAGAGGAGAAACACATTTCAGAATCACAGTCGAGATAATTAGAAGCTTTGTTTACAGCCAAAGAGAGAAACCCTCTCCCCAGGGGAGACCTGAGACCCATTCGAATGCTGCAGGCTTTCGACAATGCCATCGGTTGCAATTTTTGATTTCCTGGCTGGAGTGGTCCAGGTGGACGAGTTGCTCCCCTGGGGCCTGCGTGGGTCTCTCTTCCTCTCCCAGGCAGTTAAGAAGTGGACAAGTAGTTCTTGAGTCACCTGAACCTCCATTCCAGCATGTGACCATGAACTGAGGACTTGGGTTCCCTTTATAGCACTCTGACCAAGGACCCAGCCTGGGTGTCTGCATATGTGCATGAACCATGGGCCAGTCACAACCCTCCAAAGCCTTGGTTTCTACTTCTGTGAAGCGGGAATAATGAGACCCACCCTCTAATATCATTGCTGAGATGTGCTAATGTCTATGAGTATTTAACAAAATGCCTGGCATATAGTAAGTGCTCCTTTAAAAAAGAAAGAAATATACATATTTACACACACACACACACACACACACACACATATATATTCATCACTGTCGTTATTGAGATAGAAATGTTAGCCACCCTTAGAGCAATTATTCATGCAAGTGTTTTATTATCTTTCTCCCCTACCAGCTGTCAGTTCCATGGGACCATAGCTTGTGTCTGTTTTGTACGGAGATGTGAGAACAGCTTTCCCACCTGTGTTAGACAGAATAATGTCCCCAAAGATATCCACATCCTAATCTCTGGACCTATGGATATATCACCTTACGTGGCAAAAGGGAATTTGTAGAGGTGATCAAGTTAATAATCTTGAGATGGGAAGGTTACCCTGGGTCATCCAGGTGGGCCCATATGTAAGCAACTCCAGGCAGCATTAGATTGACAGCAGGGGAGCACAGGTGAGTATCACGAGGGGTTTAACCCAGTGTACGGGTCAGGCTGGGCAGCTCCGAGAGGTTCAAGGTGAAACACGAAGGATGATGGAGCTGGCCCACGGCGGAAGGGAAAGGGGAATGTGCCAGGCACAGGGACCAGAGTGCAGCAGCACCAGGGGGACCTTCCCAAAGCCCAGTTCCAGCTCTCCACGCTTAGGGCTGAGGGAGGAAAGAGATGCTGGGGTTTAATAGAACCATATGTGTCGGCTCCCAGCTGCCCAGGATGCAGAAATATTAGGGTCCGGTCTCCAAGGGCCGTTGCCCCTGAGCCCACAGAGGCCAGCAGAAAGGGAGCTGGAGGGGATGGGTCAATAAAGGACCCAGGCTTCAGGTAGCAGCTAGGAGCAGGGAGGACACAGCCCACCCCCCAGGCCAGCATTGTCACCTGCAGCCATAGCACCGAGCCCCATAAATGAGCCCCGGAAGAGGAAATACCCCCCCAGTGGCTTTAGCCGTGTGAGACATTTGTCCGTCTGTGTTTTCCTTGCAGTTACTGAAATCCTCTGGCCCGTGTTTAATGCCAGTTCCAGCTCGATTTTCGTTAGAATGTTGAAACCTAATTTTTCGTTGAGCGACTTTCAGTTTGAGGCCAGTGTCAAATTAGGGGCCTCCCTTGGCAGGGCCTGGCAATCGGGACTCACACCTACTCGGGACATTCAATACACTTTGTTCTGCTCAGTACAAGCAGCCCAGTCAGAAAATCCTGATTTATGATATTGCTCAGGCTTCCTGTTACTTTAAACCACGAGCGTTTCAAGCCGCACCCTGCGTTCCTGGCCAGCGCAGCTGCCTCCGCCACCGCCCCTCCTATCGCCGGCCTCACGCTTATATAATGTCAGGAATGGAATAATGGACTTTCCAGGGCTTTGAATCGTCCCGGGCTTCACTCTGCCTTTTTTTAAAAACTGAAGTTAAATTCACACAACATAAAATGAAACTTTTTAAAAGTGAACAATCCAGTGGCAATTTAGTATAACTACCATTTCTATCTAGTTCCAGATTTTTTTGTCACCCCAAAAAGAGACCCTGTACCTATTAGTAGTCCCTCCTTATTCCCCTCCTCCAGATCCTGGAAAACACTAATCTTTCTGTCTCTGTGGATTTGTCTGTCCCGGACAGTCTGAGTGGAAACACACACTATGTGGCCTCTGTAACTGGCTTCTTTCACTTAGCATGTTTTCAAGCCTCGGCTGCCCCATAACATGCGCCAATTCCTTTTAGTGGCTGAATAATATTCCCTTGTACGGACTTACTATAATTTGCATATCCGTTCACCTATTGATGGACACGGGCTGTTTTCTGTATTTTGGGTTATTATGACTAACGCTGCTATGAACATTTGTGTACAAACTGTTGCTAGAGAACCAGTTTTCACTCCCTTGGGTCTCTAACCGGGAGTGGAATTGCAGGTCCCGTGCTGATGCCATGCTTAACTTTCTGAGGAGCTACCAGGCTGCGGAGGCCGGGGGTAGTTTCCTGGAGGAGGTGCTATCTAAGTTAGGACCTGAAGGACCAGCAGGGACCACCAGAGGCAGTGTGGTTAGACAGGGCAGCTCAGGCTAAGTGGCAAAACCAACTCCCTGTGGCTGAGTCTGCCTAAAACCACTCCCTCTCAGGGCCAAAGGCACCAGACTCTGGTCATGTTCAGGTCCCTACAAGACCCACTAGGGAGGGACAGGTGCTGGCATGCATGAGGAAGGAAGCCTTTGCCCCGGTGGGACCTCGGGCTATTGAGGGCTAACCCTCACTGCCCGCCAGCTGTGTCCATCCCGGCAAACCAGGCCCTCCTTCCTACTGCACTGTTTTCCATCCTATACTAGAAAGGAAAGGAATTGGGGGTCCCTTGAATCGGGGTTTTGATCCTGGTTCTGGCCTTTTCTCAGCTGTGTGGCTTCGAGCATGTCTCCCTGCCACTCTGACCCTCAGTGTCATCATCTGGGAAACGTAGAGACTCGCACCGGGTAGGGGGAACACACTGAGCGCTGACCTTCCCGAGCACTGGGCGAGGGCCCCACTAATCTCCACGGCTCAGTGAGACAGGCACCAATATCATCTTATAGATGAGGAAACCGAGGAACAGAGAGGCTAGGATATCTGCTCCAGGCCACACCCCTTAGTAAATGGCAGAGCTGAGCTTTGAGCCAGACATTCTGGCTGAACCCTCTGGCTTGTAGCTCTCACACTGTACAGCCCCATCATGACTGTTATCATTCAGTGTCATAATTTCTACTTAAAGGTGGACAGATCACTCACCCCAGGAATCCTCTCTTCCCCTGGCCCATCCTTCAAAATCTGGGATTTTGAAGCAAATCCCAGACATATTATCATTGCATCCATAAATATTTCAGTATGTGTCTCTAAGAGATGGTCTCATTTTTAAGTGTTTATTTTCCCCCTGCACTATGTGTTCTTTGTACGTCTGAAACTTTGAGCATGGGCCTGACCCAGAGGGAGCATTTGCCAAGTGTTTGCTGAGTGAGTGAGTGAGTGACCAAGCGCGCAGAGCCAGTTTACCCGGACCTCACGTTTTCCGCGGGTCCCTCTGTGGGAGTCGTTCTTAGTTCCCCCCAAGCTAATCAGGAGCCCTCATTTCCCCATGCCTGGGAGAGCCAAGACCTCCCTGGAAACGCAGGCCTGGAATCCCTCACTGGAAGTAGGTGACAATTTATGACATGGATAAGCGCTCATAAGCCTCAAAGAAAAATACCGTGTGTTTATGCAGGGCCTCACATCCAGCCCGCTCAGAGGCCCTGCAGACGAGGCTTGGGGAGCTGCTGCCCAACTGGGGCCAAATTGGACCGGAGCGCGGGGAGCCAGCCCACCCACTTTCCCCAGCCTGCGTGTGGTGGGGCGGGTGGGGCGTGCCCGTGTCTGTCTGGAGGGGCGGCCACCTGCGTGGCCTGCGTGGTCTGGCCAGACCTTGTCCCCACCCTCAGCAGCTGGAGGGAAGCCCTATCTAAAGGGTCCCCTTCCCCCCGGGCTCCCCTAAGGGCACCACAGCCCCTATGAACTTGCAGCGGGGGGCAAGACTGAAGGAGAATGTGGGTCTTCCCAGCCCAGATGTCTGCCCTGTCTCCGTTCTTTTAAATTTTTCTGATCACTCATGCAAATGCCAAAGAGCTCGGCTGCTGGCCGGGGCTACCGTCTACAGAACGTGCCCCCTCTGCTCTCCCAAACATCCCTGCTCCATGCCCACATCGCGTCCAGTTCTCTGACCCACACTGGCCCCTGCTCCTCAGTTCAGGCTGGGAGTTCCAAATCCTCGGCAGACAGGAATCTGGGATCCGGGAACAGCATGTCAGAATTCCTGGGAAATTGCAGGAATTCCTGAAGCCGTAAATTATTCTACATTTTCCACAGCACTTTATGTGGTTTAAATAAGAATGAGAAACCAGAATAGTAAATCATTTTTTCTGTGATGAGATTATATGAGAAGTTTAAGGGTTGTTTTTTTTTTTAGTTAAAAATATAATGATAAATGCATACTTTATTATTGTTTTAAATCAACATATTTTGAAAATACTACATAATTCAACAACCGATAGCAGTTTACATTAATTTGTACCTGATTCAGATGTTTGATGATAAAAAATGTTAATAGAAAGACACATTAACACAAAATAAATGTCAAATAAAAATCATTTAAAATTTTGAAGTACCACAAATATTTAGTAATGAAAACTTAATCTTAATGATGGAATTTTAAAGCACACAACCCTTTGGCCCTATCTGAAGGTCTTAATGTTCAAATCCAGATGTAGAAAAATTTATTTTCTTTGGCGTTTACATCGGTTGGGTGGCTGAGAGGACGTGCAAAGCATCTGCAACTTGGGCGCTAGGTTCCTGTCACTTCACGTGAGTTCGGTTCCTTTTTTAATGGTGAAAAAACGTTGTCTGCCAGCCTGATTATGGTTTTACCATTGAGACTGGCTTTTGGAAATTCAGGGAAGATCAGTTTTATGATTCTGCCTGGAATCTTCGACAGTAACATTCACCCCCTTCTGCTTGCATGTCTTCTGTTGAAGTGTTTACAAAGATCAGCGCCCTACAGTGGACATTCACGCACCAGAAATAGGGCCAAGTGCAGACATTCTAGAAATGTGAATGGCAGTGTACTGAATCATGTGTCAAAATGGCAAATTTAAGGCTTTCTTTTGCTCCCATAAATTGTTAGTTCTCGGTACTAATAGGATTTGAACTGAGTATACTATGTATGTAAACTTATTGGTATTTATTTTATTTGCAAAAATGACTCATCCCAAGTGACAGTGCCTGAGCCCACAGTTATAACATGACCACAGCTCCAGCAAGACTGGCAGGGGTGGTGGTGCGGCACCACCTCTCTCCTCCACGTTCCTGTCCCGGTCCCTGGAGATGCTGACTTTACCCCCAGCGCCTTCCCCGGGTCTGCGCATTCACGGCACACCTGGATTATAGCAACAGCCTCGTAACTGGCTACCTTCTACCTTCCAGCCTGTCCTTCCCACGGGAGCCCGAGTTCTAGTGTTAGACGCCTAATGCGCATATCCAAGGGATAAGAACCATGACTAGGTGGGTCTGGGGAAACGCTCCAAAGTCTCGAAACTTTTCAGCTTTTTCTTCCCTCCCTCCCTCCCTCCCTCTTTCCTATTGAATATATTTTAGAGATGCTTTCGGTTTATAGAAAACTGAGCAGATAGTATATACACCGTCCTCCTCCCTCACAGTTTCCCCTGCTATTAACACCTTGCGATAGTGCAGTGCATTTGTGACAAACTAATGTTGATACATTATTATGACCTGAAGTAGAAACAGGGTTTATACTCTTGGTGGTGTACACTCTATGGCTTTGGACAAGTCCATGATGTCACGTATTCACCTTTACTTACAGCGTCATACAGAATGGTTTCACTGTTCTCAAGATCCCCCGTGGATGGGGCTTTTATTAAAAATGCCACCCTGTACGCAAAAGTTCTAGCATAGTGCAGGGCACACATCGGACAGTCAAAGAATCACTTCTGCCGTCTCCTAACGGTGGAACCTCCTCCAAGATTTAGACCAGTCGGGGAACCGCTCACTCCATCACCAAATCCCACCCCCTGTGCAAGCCTTGTCAGCAGAAAAGGGCCATGCAATTAGGCAAGCAGTGTTCTTAAATAGCTCAAATGCCACCAGCGAGCAGCCCCCGGGACTCCCCAAGTCAAAGGGCCACTGTGCGGGTTATTGACTTTGGGTTGGTCACTAACTGCCCTACTGGGTCCTGACATCACAGCTCACAGCCTGGGCAGCTCAGCCAGGGATCTGCAGCCGATGATGGAGGGCAGAGAAAACAAGGAGTGACAACGGGGCCATTGAACTCCAGCAGCACAAATACGATGACTGATGGTGTCAGCTCTTCATGGTTGCTTGTGCAGAGGTGGTTAGAATTTGGGTCGTCCCAGCTCCCAGCATTCCTTTTCAAAGGCATAGCCCAGGAGGGGCCGCTGTCTTCTGACACTAGGTTGTAATTTTCAGTGCAATTAGAGATGAGTTCTAAAGAGGCAAGGTCCTTCGGGGTCCCAGAGGGTGGCAGACATTTGCCTCAGTTACCCATTGCTGCCTAATGACCCACCCCCCAATTTAATGGCCTTACACCATGACTTTGTGTTTCTTATGACTCTGTGGGCCGCCCAGGTCGGGGTTCCGCTCCCAGTGTCCGGGGGTCCCTGGCAGGCGGCAATCAACGGGCAGCTCCATGGTGCCTCAGCATGCAGGTTGCCTCCTCCCTCCCAGGGGACCTCTGCCCCAGCGCCTCTACTGGGGCCTCTCTCTTCAGCAGAAGCACCTCTGCTCCCTTACAACAGGACCACTGGTTCCACAGTGTGCAGGTACTTAGTGAGCCTTTGCTTTCTCAGATTAGCTAATGTCCCATCTGCTAAAGCAAGTCACATGGCCAAACCCAGAGTCAGTGTGGGAGAGAGCAATCGAGGCCATGAGTGTTGGGGGCAGCTTGGGGCTCCCCAGGACATGCTCCGAGGTGGGGGCGTCCTGTACGTGGGTCTGCAACAGCCCTGACAGACTGGCACTGCGTCTGGCGGCTGTGACCTCCCAGTGGCTGTCTGTGGGTCTCTGCTGCATCTCTCCCACTGGAAGCCCCACTCAGTCTCCTCCAAAGTTCCCAGGAGGAGAAGGTGGAGCTTGGTACTCCTCTGGGGAAAAGGTTCCAGCCCTGCATTTGCAGAGTGATGCTGGTGGCAATTCTTATCCCAACAACAGCTTCTATAAGGTCACATTATAAATGGCAGAGCCCTGGTACTGGTTACCACCCCTCAGCCTGTTCCTCACAGTTCATCAGGGTCCACTGAGCTCAGTGGCTTTTAAATTATACTTCCTTTAAGCACCCCCACCCACTCTATGTGTGTTGGAGAAGAGGGTGTGAGCCTGTGCCAACCCCCAGCCGGCCTGCGTGGTCTGCGAGCTGGCAGCCCCACCGTGCTCAGGGTCATGTGTCTAGTCTGTGTCTGCAGCATGCGTGCAGACCACCCTCCCACCTCCCCACCCCCGAAGGCCCAGGTGTCCCTGGAGATGCAAGAGCAGTGGTGTTGTGTTCCTGCCTTCGAACCCTCAATGCAAAAAGTGCGCCGCGGTAGTTACTGATGGCAGCCCATTCTTGTTCCGCCTTTCCAAAGACAGTCCTGACTTTTGCATTTAAAAATGGCCACGCATGTAGTTTCTCTAAAAGAGCTGATTTTCTGATTCTTGATCCCTCGCAGTGATGCAAACACAGCCCTCAGCCCTCCCCAGGAATTCCGATAGAGGGCCCTGGGGAGCTCGTTGCTGCTGCAGCCTGGGGGGGTGGGGCTTGACTGGGAACCCCAGGGAAGGCCAGCTGGGCCCAAGCTAGGGCCCCCCGGACGCAGGACCTCAGGGAGGTCACTACACCCTTAGGATAGGTTCAGAAATGTGATCTAGTCTGGGCCCCAGATATGCCCATGCTCTGGAGGGGTGACTCACACTAACCCAACGCACGAGAGACCGATGTGCGAATCAGAATACCAGAGTGCTGCGTGTGGTCCGCAACGGCCGTGGTGGGCAAGATGTTGGTGTCAGCAGGTCAGTGCCTGCCCTCCTTGGGCCGAATGACACCTTTATAACCAGTCCCCAAACTGTGCCCAGGCTGGCTGTTTACCTCAGCTTGGTCAGCACACTTTCCCCCCGTAGGGGACGTTGCATGAGAGGTGGAGTTATTCTCAGAAGGCTGCTTAGTGAGTGTAGAATCCAAGCAGAAGTGTGAGCTGGATGATCTCCAGTGACAGAGACAAAGCCAGTTCAGGGCTTGCTGGGGCTTTAGCTGAGCACGTATGGACATGTGGGCTTGAGGTTGGGGACAAGGCAAAGTCCTCTTCACTGCTCAGGCACGCAGACCTGGTGGTCCTGGGCAAGTCGCTTCACCTCTCGGAGATTTCCTTCCTCATAGGTAAAGTCAGGGTGAGTGACCACTCTGCAGGGCACTCCACTCCTACCCAATCCCTGTCCTCGGTCATGGGAGGCCAACCTGTGTGGATTCCATCAATGGGACCCCTGACCTCCGTTTCTGGGTGGGTTTGGCTTGTGGGAGACCTGATATGACAGGGAAAGAGAGAGGACTGGAAGGTCAGGGTCTCCAGCTGCCCGTGGGGGTAGGACCCCATGAGCTGGCCTCGTCCCCTGTCACACACCTCACTGGTAGTGCCCTCCCCACAGTCCTGCTTTCTGAGTTCTGGAAACCATGGCAACTGCTCCCTCCCCTCTATTTATTAGGCCCTCTTCTGGGGTCACTGAACACTGTCTGTGAAGGGGCAGATTACAAATATGTTAGGCTCTGTGAATCATATACGTATGCTCCTATATCGTTCTTGTTTTTACTTTTTTATAACACTACAATGTAAGCACCGTCCTTAGCTCCCAGGCTGTTCAAAAACAGGTCACCCTGGTCTGCCTGTGCCACCTGCCTCCTGCAGCTTGATGAACAGGGCCTCACAGTGATAAGACATGTATTCCTGGCTCAGGGCAGCTCAGCAGATCAGAGCCATTGTCAGTGCGTGTATTAGGGGACTTTCCTTGGCTTCACTGGACACCCAGCGTGTCTGAAGGGGTCTGACTGGCCGTAGGTGGGCCCTTGACAACTGGCCTCCTGGAGTTGCAAGGCGCCCCCAGAAGGGAACGTGCAGTAATTGAGTGGAAGCCGGGCTGTGCCGAGCTTTGCCCAGCAGTGGGGCCTCTCTGCCACCAAGGATTCTGGACCTTGGCTTCTTGGAGAGCAAGATGGGGCTGTATTCAGAACACATCTCAGTCACGTAGGTGCGTCTGTGGGTGAACATGGAAGTAGTGATCTCACAGAAACTCAGCCACCCCCAGGGCCAGACCTAGTGGCTCTGTGAACAGGTCACAGATCATCATGCAACATGGAGAGGTCCTTCCCACCTGCAGGCTACCCCTTGGATCCCCTGTTCCCAAAGCATGACCTCCTTTGAAAGTGGCCTCACTTGTGGCAGCCACAGACCCGTGAGCTATGGGGACATACTGAGAGAAGCAGCCACAGCTCTGGTAAAGGTGGTGGGGTCACTTCTGGGGCAGGGCCCTCCGTTCAGGTGACACCTGGGGCCAGCTCCTTGGGCGCAGTCACCTCTGGCTGCTGCAGATCCCCATTTGCACGGCTGACCCCAACACTGGGCCTTGGGTTGGAAGTTCCGCTCTGTCTTGCTGGGGCCTTCGTTTCATTAAGGAGCTCCCGTACCGACGGCCTCATCTGAAGCGTGGTGACTGGGGTCCATCCTCAGTGTGGGTTAGACTCTGGGAGACTCAGGGTGCTGCTGAGAAAGACTCAGAAGCAATGCCAGGGGCTTCCCAGTGTGGGCTGCTGCGGGTGCCCATGGCAGGGCAGGCAGGGGCTCGCCGCGCCCCTGCCGCTGTGCCTGTGAGCCTGTTCTTCACCTGGGCGCCAGCTGGCCAGGCTGGGGCCACGTCGAGTTTCTTACACCCTGTTAGTCAAAGGCACGCCTGTCATCTGTGGTGCCGGGATCGGGACGCCTGTCACTGTGACATGAGTTGTCCCACTGAAGTCCTGAGGAGCACAGGAATGTAGTTCATAGATCAAAAGGCTTCTTCCTGTCTGAGGGTGAAGACATTGGCAAGAGAATAAAGTCTTTGTTTAAAAAGGAGTGTCAAAGATGATGTCCTATAGGCATCACGTGTCGTTTGAGCAATGCTAGCTTGCTGCTTCATGTGCGGCTCAGGAAACATGAGGCCGCGTGGTTTTTCTCTCTGCATCCGCCAGGGGCCATTTTCTGGCGCGAGCTCATGGCTGCGGGCTGTCCCGCTACTGGGCAGTGATGCAGGTTGTGAGGCCCATGTGGGTGTCTAACAGACGTAAGGAACGGCTGGGGTTCACCTGTGTCCACCATTCGCCCTCTATGTCACTGTGGGCGTATTTTGTCACTCCTCTGAGCATCAGTTTCCTTACCTGTCACATGGGGATACACACTGCATCTACCTTGTGTGGCATCTGGGAACTTCCCATCAGACAAAATGCTCTGGGGGTAGGGATCCCCCTGTCCCGTTCATCAGTGTATTCCCAGTTTAGTGAATACTCGGTAGACAGAAGAATGGCCTTGCGGGAAGTTGGCACTCGGCATATACCATCACTATTATTACTGCCATTATTATTATTATGTCTTCCAGATTCGCTCAGGACCCCAACTCACTCTCACGAGTACATGAAGCCCCATGGATGCTCTACGGCAGAAAGCAGGAACTAGGACCTGTGAGCCACATCCAGCCTGCCACCTGCTTTTGTAAATAAAGCTTTGTTGGTGCCCAGGTGCGCCCATTGGCTTATGTGGCATCTGTGGTTGTTTCTGCTCCATGACAGCAGAGTTGAGTAGTCAGGACAGAGGCCATGGCTCTCAGGGTCTAAACTATTTGCTGTCCAGCCCTTTCCAGAAGAAGTTTGCTGACCCTGGTCTAGGTCCACCGCCGAGAAGGGAGGGCAGGACGCAGTGTTTTGGATCCTCTCTTACTGAGAACAGTGTTTAGCTCCGAAGTCCTGGCAGGGAGAGAGGGTGAGAGAGAGATGGAGGGGAGAGAGAGGAAGATCAGGAGGTGGCGGTCAGGGAGAAAGATGGTTGGGAGTGGGGAGGGGAGGCGAGAGGAGGGCTTCACTCCCATCCTCTGTGCTGAGGCAGGTCGGCCTGGCTGGAGAGTTCTCTCAGGTTCCACCACGAGTCAGTTTATCTCATCATGCGTCTGCAGCATGGGCTGGAGGAAATGTGGCACAGAAGCCAGAGGGTGGCCAGGAGAGGAGCCCCTCCTCTTGCTCAGTCCCCACCCTGCCCCTGCCCAGTGCCTGCCCTTCTCGAATGGTAGAGCCCACACCTCCCAATGGTCGGGAGGGTCTGCCAGGTATATCCCCACGCCTTAACCTGTCGGTCCTTCCCACTCTGCCCCACATCCTGACCTCACCGCCCTCCTGCTTGGTTTTTCTTCCACCATCTGACATGGCAGGTATCTATATTATTGATTTAAAAAATTTTTCAAGTTTCTCCCTGGCCCCCACTCCCCAACTGGAATATAAATTTCATGAGGGCAGGGACGTTTTCTGTCACTTTGCTCGCTGCTGACACATAGTGGGTGCTGGTGATTATCTGTGGAATGAACAGATGCGGTAAGCTCATGTCAGCCTCTCTCAGTGCCCCACCAGCACCAGGGGGCTTCCAGCCCCCCGGCTCCGCAAGCTGGAGAGCTTCTGGCTCCCAGCTCCTGATGAGACGTTGGGGAAGGAGCCTGATTGGGTCAGTCACTGGGGGCGGGGGTGGGCAGGGAAGGGGATGTGGGACTCTGGTGTCCCAGCCTGGCTCATGGACTCCGCCATTCCAGCCTTGCCGGGGCCTCTGCCAGCTGCCCCAGAGTCAGGGCTGCCTCGGTTTACCAGCCTGCACCCTCCGCTCCCCAGTGTGCATTTCCACCCGTCCCCCACTGACCACAGGGACTGGGGCCTCGGCTCCTGGCACCATCCTGGATTTTCCTTGCTCTTTTTCTCTCCCTCCTGCAAGTCTTCAGCTCCATCCCTTCCTGCCAAGCAGAACACTGGTACCGGCCTGCGGAGGAGGTCGCTTCTCCTCCAGCCGGCCAGTTCACAGGCTCCTGTCTCTGCCGAACCACCCGCCACGATCCAACACACAGGAGCTTGGGAATGTCATGTAAAGTAAGAAATATAAGCCACAGTGACCCTTTCTCCAGAGGAGACAGGGAGAAAAAGCTTACGGTTCGGAAAGTAAGAGCCAATGATCGCTCCCACTGGAGCCTCAGGGACTGCCTCTGTCTTGGGTGCTCAGTTGAGGGGAAGCCATGAGGGTGGCTGGGCAGTGAGGCTCTGGAGGAAGTGGCATGCTCGGGGTTCGGAAGAATGTGGAGGTAACCGGGAAATGGCAGGACACGATGTCCTGGTGAAACGGGGTGATTGAGAGGAGTCGTGGGGCATGCTGGCAGAGGTGTGGGTGCTCGTGTCTACCCAGGGTAGAAACTGAGAGTCCGCAGGCATGAGGATCGCAGGAGGGTGGGGGGAGCTGCGTCCTTCTCACCTGCCTGGGGCAGCAGCGTTTCACTTTATAAGTCACCGTGGCTAACTCAGGTTATCACCAGCTACAGAAAGACATGGAATCTTTAATGACTAAAAGGGTACGGGAGGCAGAATTTTAATGCAAAGAACTCTAAACTGGAAGTCAGGAGCCCTGGGTCCAATTTCTGGCATAGCAGTTCAGTGCGTCAATTATTTCCAATTTAGAGCTGAAATAATTGAGTCTCAGAGAGGGTCAATGTCTTGCTTAATGTCACACAGCTTATAGGCTCTTGGGATTAAATGACAGCCATAGCAACAAAGCCCAGTAAGAGTCCTCACTCTCAAGGGTCTCTGTCCCCTGGCCCCTCTGTCGCCTCTTTTGTTGGAGAGCAGAGCCTGGATTTCTCGCCTCTCTTGCTCTGGCCCTGCAGGAAGGGTCGTGAAGATCTGTCCTTTTCCCAAGAGTCCTGGGTGGAAACTGTGAGTTCCCTCTCTAAACAGAGGCTTCCCTGGGACTTTTTACAAACAACTTTACGGAGATACATAGCATAACATTCGATCATTTCAAATGTACAGTTCAATGATTTGAGTAACTATATTTTTTAAAAGTGATGCAATTATTACCACAAATGGGTTTTAGAAAATTTAGACATCTTTGAATCTTCACAAAAATTTTAGAATTGCCTTATCAATTTCTGCCAAAAAAGAAGCCTGCTGGAATTTTGATAGGAATCTCATTGATTCTATAGCTCAATGTGGGACAGTTGCCATTGTAATGATAATGGGTGTTCCAATCCAGGAACGCGGACTGTCTCTCATTTATCTAGATCCTCTTGGATTTCCTTTTGCAAAGTTTAATAATTTTCAGTCTCCAACTCATGCACATTTTTATAAAATTTATTTCTCAGTATTATATTCTCGTGATGGTATTGTGAATGGAGTTGTATTCCGAGTTTCATTTTTGGGTTGCGCATTGGTATATGGAAATGACAGACACCTCTGTATGGGGCTCGAGTCCCGTGATCTGGTGTGTTACTTCTGACGGTTTGGTGTGTGTGCCTGTGCGCATCTCTTCAGAGTCTTCATGTACGAGATCATGTCATCTGTGAGTGAAGTTAATTTTACTTTTTCCTGTCCAATCAGAATGCTGTTTCTTTCCTTTCCTCATTGGATGGCATGCCCCCGGGAATTTGTCTCCCCCCTCAGATGGTTGTCAACACTCAGCGTCTGCTGTCCCCTCGGCTTCTCCTCCTCCTGAAATTTACCGCCAGGTGTCCAGCCACCCCCACTGCCGCTCTCCGAATCCTGGTGGTCGGCTGCGTTGCCGAGTTTGCATCCTGACTTCGCTGTTTCCTTGCTGCACCGCCTCTGGAAAGTGATTAACCTCTCTGGGTTTCAGCCTCCTGGTCTTTACAAGAGGGGTGGTGACCATGCCACTGTGCTGGCTCGCAGGACTGTCTGGGTCAGTCTGTGTAGTACAGCCTGGTGCCCAGTGACCCCTCAGTACGTGTGGGCTGTTATTATCACCCTGATAGTTCACCGGTGAAGTTAGATCATGTCAAGATCTTTGGTGATTTAAAATCTATTATCTTATTGCACCTTCACTTTGCACAGGAAGAAACTGAAGCCCGAGAAGGTCAGCATGTGTCTGAGGCCCCCAGCACTTGATACACTTCACTACGACCTGTTCCCCACCCAACCAGATGCGTGCAGGGCAGTTCAGTTCCTCCCTGAGCACTTTTCATTTTGAATTTCACTCCCGATTAAGTCCAGCACCCCCACCCACCCATATTTAAAATGGATTACACTGCAACACATTAATAGAAATTATAGCTGTCTGGGTACCTTTCTGTGCACACACGGGCTTGTTGTCTGCGGAGAAAGCCATCATCGCCCGCCCGACTGCATTCCGTCTCACAGCTCCTGAGACGCTCTCTGCGCTAAATCACCGGCTGGCCCTCTTCCCTTCAGGAGGGCTCGCAGGCCTTCTGCTCTCCCGGCTGGCTACATGTCTCGCTCACCCTGTGCAGGGCCGTGACTCGGCACTGTGTGGCCTCGGGCAAGCTGATGTGCTCCCCTGAGCCTCCGTTTTTGTGCTCCTGTTCGCAAGGTGATAAGACCTGCCTCACGGGGCTGTTCGGGAATAACGCACATGGAGTGAGAACCTCAGTTTCCAGCTGCCCCACAGCCGGCCCCTTGTGCATCACTCAGGCCTGGCTGTCTGCTTGTACCCCAGGGCCTAGTGCAAGGTTTGGTAGACAAGTATTTATTAATAGAAGGGAAATGAACTGTTTTAGACCTTTGCTTCCCTGAAATCGCAATTTTAAATATAGTGGCAGGGAAGGCCTCCTGAGATGAAGGACCTTGTGGCAGGACCTGAAGGGGGTGAGAGAGGAGCTGCATGGGGGAAGGGCAGTCTAGCTTAGGGGGATATATGAGAGCAAGGTGAGGAGGGCAGTGGGGATGATTCCAGTGAGCGAGCTGGAAGCAATGATAGATGAGGCCAAGGAGGTGAGGGGGTAGATCTTTTAGGATGAGTCCCCCCAGTTGGACTACCAGTTACCAAAATTAAGACCCCAGAGCATCTCCAGGGCAGCTGACAGGCTGGGCCAGGGGCTAGAGTGGGGGGGGAGGCACCCAGTGCTCTCCGTCTGGGGTTATGTGTGAGGAGGAGCCATGCCTGCTGCGCGGCCTCTCCGAAGGCCTGGAGCATCAGGAACCGAGAGAGGATGTGGGGCCAGCCAGGCTCTGGTCTGACTTCTCCAGAAGCAGCTCACGGGCTCAGACCTGGGGGGAGCAGAGGCCACGGAGTGGGCAATTCCTAATAGCGTAGCAAGAACCTGATAGCCTGTGATGCCCTTGGCCCCAACCCGCCCTCGTGTTCTTGGTGCCCAGGTGGGAACAGGCATGCGGGGTCTCTTATACTCTGGGCAGCTGTTGAAAGGGCACCTGAAGCCCCACTGGGCTTTCCGGGGCCCAGGTACAGGCTGGAACTGCGCGCCTCAGTCCACATGTGGACTCTCAGTGGTAGCCTGTAGAGGACAGAGGGCACAGCACCTGTCCTAGCTATGTGGGCATCCACGTGGCCCTTCCACCCTTTGATTGGTGAGTTTGCTTTGCTCTGAGCAGAGAAGTTGGCTCTCTGGCTCACGAGGGGTCTCCTACCCTGTTGGTCTCTCTTATTATATGGCAGCCCCGGGGCCCACTGGTTGTGTTATTCTTTCCTTAATATTGACCACTGGGGAGGGGCTGTGTTATTATTTCCTTAATATTGAAAGGGACACATATTAACTTTTGAGTCTGTGTTTGGACATTTCTGTGACAAAAGGCAAGGACAAATAGAAGACTGCAAGTTGCCTCTGGGTGCTGAACTGGTGTCAGGAGTGCTTCCTCGGGGGGCGTCGCTGTGGCCCTGCCTTGTAGGAAGGGCAGGACCCGAGGGCTGACAGGCGGGGAGAGCCTCCCTAGGGGCTTATCATGAGCCAAGGCCCAGGCTCATTGGCAGGTGTCAATCCGATGGGCTGGGCTTCTCTCTTCATCAGTCCAGACTGGGAAAATCCCAGCACCAGGCAATCCATGTGAATGTGTGTGTGTGCGCGTGCATGTCTCTGTGTGTAAATGTGTGTATGCATGTGTGTCTGTGTGTGCATGCGTGAATGTGTGCATGTGTGTGGGTAACAAGGGAGAAACCCTTTCAGCATGTCCTCTGAAGCAGATATTCGAGAGCTGCTCACCCACATTCCCTCGGAGGCCCCTCTGTGCCCTCTTCCCCGGATGGGCTTGAATTTCCCCATCCTGCCCAAATCAGGAGTTAGTGTAATAAGTACAGAGTCAGATTATAAGAGAGAAAAAGGAGAAGGCATGGAAGAAGGAGGGGAAGAAAGGAGAGGGAGGGGAGAGAGGGAGAGAGAGGGAGAGAGAGAGAGAGAGAGCGCGCGAGGTGGGAGACTCCTGCCTGTCCTAGGCTCTCCCAGCGGCCTTGCTCGTGGAAGGGCGCGGAGCCACCAGGCCAGCGGAAGCTCCGCTAAGGTGGAGAGTTTTTGGCCGGCGCTTTCTGAGGCTGTTCGTCAGGGAAAGGAAATTAGTGGCTGGCTGAAACCCGAGCCAGTGCAGCTGCAGTGGGTGAGAACCAGCCTTCTTGGGCACACAGGCCCCTCAGTGTGGGGCAAGGCCAGTGCCAACTGCTCTCCCACTGGGCTGGGGCCCGACAGGCCTGGGTTGGGCGTGCTCAGGTGATTAAAAGGCCAGGCTGAGAAGGGGACCTCTGAAGAAATGTCACTTCGGGGAGGAGGTTGTGGGGCTGGTGGAAAAGGACTCCTTTGGTGTCTGAGGAATAAAGAGGTTTTTGTGCGCAGGCAGGGGACAGACATGCAGCTGATCCCACAAGGTGGAAGGACACTCTCGCCTGCCTTTCAAGTCCTGGCTCCGTCAGAAGGCGTGGATGCTGGCTCACTGCTGCTTTTCTCCTGGGCGAAGTTAAGGCCCAGCCCCCTGGTGACCTAACTGGGACCCTAAACCTCATTGTGCTGGCTCAGGCTGGGTCCCTGAGCCCACCAGCTGGACTGAAACACATGCGGTGAGATAAATGAGGCCCAGGGCATGGCCACAACTGAAGAGGACGGGATGTCACAGGGGCCCTCTTCTCGTAGGGGCTCTGTGGCTCCTGCATCCTCCAGGCCTCCAGGAAGGATAAGGGGGAACAGAGTTTGAATGTCATTTACAGCGCTTGGTGAGGTGATGGCAGAACAGCATCAGGGGTTTCCCCAGCACCACTTCAGGCCCCTCCGTGTCCTGTGTCCCACATCCTAGCAGGCCCAGCCTGCTGCCCCAGCACTGTGGGGTCTCGTCGAAGTCACTTTACTAACAGGAGGCTGCTCTGCTTGGTCCAGGGCAGTGCACGTGGCCAAGAACGATCACCCGGAGACGCCCACAGATGCCTGACAGTGTATAAATACCCCAGCTCCCTCTCCTCAGCAGGGAACACTTTTTTTTTAAACGTATATTTATTGATTTTAGAGGGAGGAAACGGGGCAAAGGGAGAGAGATCGGTCTGTCGTTCCACTTATTTATGATTTCACTGGTTGATTCTTGTATGTGTCTGACTGGGGATCAAACCCACAACCGTGGTGCATATGGGGTGATGCACTAACCAACTGGGCCACACGGCCAGGGCCTCAGCAGGGAACATTCTGGGATGCGGGTCTTACTCTGGTGTAGTAAATCCCACAGAGGTCCTCGTCCTAACCTCTGGAACCTGTGATTGTGTGATCTTACATGGCAAAGGGCAAGTAAGACTGCAGATGGAATTCAGGTTGCTAATCAGCTGACCTTAAGATAGAGAGCTTATTCTGGATTAGCTAGGTGACCCAGCTCAATCACAAGTGACCTTAAAAGTGGAAGAGAGAGGCAGAAGAGAAGGGCATAGAGATATAACCTGAGAAAGATTTGATTGGCCATTGTTGGTTGTGAGGGCAGAGGAAGGGGCCGCAAGCCAAGGAATGCAGCCCCTCTAGAAGGTGGTAAAAGCAAGGAAAGGAGCTCTCCCCTGGAGCCCCCAGAGGCACCCGCCCTGCTGACACCTTGACTTTAGCCCAGGGAGACTGGAGTCAGGCTTCTGCCCTCCAGACTGTGAGATAATGAATTTGTGCTGTTCAAGGATAAATTTATGCTGAGTTGTTACAGCAGCAACAGAAGACTCCCACTCGCCCCCAGTGCCCCAGCAGGAACAAGCTCCGCTGTGCACGCTGGGAGCTTCTTGACGAGACCGCTCCTCACTGACTGTCGTTTCCTGGTTTCACCTCCCTACCCCCTCCAGGGCTTCCTGAGGCCACCTACCTGTTCATGCCTCTGTCTCCAATGCTTGTCTCAGGGCCTGCTTCTGGGGGACCCGGAGATACCACCTCTGTGACTAAGTAAACACTCGTCCCGTCACTTCTTTGTGCTAACTCACCGGCCCAGCTGCTGGGGTGGCTGTAATACCTGCTCCCTGCGGGTGTCCTCGCCATTCTAGCTTGTCCTACTTTGCTGAGGAACGGTGGGCCCTCACATCACTAGACCAGCAGAGGTGAGCTTCGCCACTGGCAGCCCAAGTTGCCACTTGACCTTCACCGTGACACTTGGAGGGAGCTCAGTTATCAGCAGTGGCCCATTTTACAGACCAGGAATTGGAGGCACCGAGAAGTGAGGTCCTCTTTGGCTCAGCGCCACCTGGCAAGGAGTGGCAGAGCTGGCACTGGAAGCCAGGCACTCTGGCTCCATGGCACTTACCTCTCCATGTACATTCTTGCGTGGTCTTTACCGATGGTAAGTGCATGGGAGGGGCCTGGGAGCTGTCGAGCTGTTACTTAATCAAATATTATGCTGCTTTTCTGGATTGTGTGACATTTGTTATATTTGTTGTTTTGACTTTTCTCATTTCAAATCATTATTCTAGGTGACCCAGAACCACTAATTGGTGGGGGTTCTAGGAACAGGCAAGACTGAGGCTGCAGAGGGAGTGACAGATGCTTGCCATCTCTCTGGCCGCCCCGGCTGTCCCTATGATCTGGCACCAACCTTCTCCCTAGGAAGCAGAGGTGCCCGGAATGAGGAGGCGCCAGTTCCCAGCATCCCACTGACAAGCGTTTACTGCGTGCCAGCCACCCCCGTGACGGGTGAATTTCATGCTTTACCCCCAGAATCCTCTCAACAACCCGTCAGCCCTAGAAGGCTGCTGGTATTATTATCCCACCGCAAAGATGAGTGACCGGAGGCCAGAGAGCTCTGTGACAGCTCAAGGCCACATGCCATAGAGAGTTTCAGTGCACATGAGCACTTTCGAGGCTCTGGAAAGTCCTGCAGGAAAAACAAATGGAAAAACCCATTTAAATGTCTGGGGTCCACTTCAGCGAGCTGCGGAGCAGGCGACTTGTGCACGGAGGCCCGTGTGGACTCTTAGGATACACATGGGGCCACCTGCCAAAACACCAACTTGAGGACCTGCGCCCCTAAGTATAAAAGCCCCTGGTTCCTGGAAGTCATCTGGTACAGAGTAAGCACTTGATAAACCTGTTTTTGAACGAGTGGTTGAATGGGGGAAGAAAGTGATGGTTTGCCAGTCTGTCCTCACCGTTCTTACCTGGCTGACCCTCCACTGCCCCCATAATCTCCCAATAATAGCTAGCATTGGGTGGCAGAGAGAAACAGGACGGAATCACGTCCCCTCGCAGAACGAGGCAGTGCAGACTGGTTACTTCAGCTGTGGCAGACGTAGTTGGGGACCTCACCTCTTTCTGTCCTGCCGTCTTCCTCAGCCCCCTGGTTTCCAGCTCTGAGTCGATGTGAGATGCCGACCATAGCTCCAGGCTCCACTCCCCACAGCAGCCTTCAGAGGCAGGAGGGCAGATCCTCTAGGAGCCTCTTTCTGTGAGGCGGGAGGGCTTCCTGCCTGGAGCCCCTGCAGGACCCCTCGGCCCTGCTGGCTGCGGTTGGGTCACCAGCTCAGCTCCAGTCCCCGCTGTGCTGGAGACTGTCGGGTGTCAGCCCTGTCAGCCTCTGGAGCCCTCAAAGGGTGAGTGGGGGCTGAGGAGCACCGCCTCTAAAGCCCCCGCACGCACAGAGCCCGTGCGTCTGGATAACTCACCTTGCTTCTCGTATTGCTGCTCTTTTTCCATTCCCTCACCAGTGGGTGACCGTTTTTTGAGTATTATGTGCCAGGGACTGTTAGCATTATTTTACACATTGGAACTCCTGCCATCTATGTGACAAGGCTTTACAGAGGGGGAAACCGAGGCCCAGAGATGCTAAAGAGCGCAGCATGCTCAGGGCGACACACTGCTGGGCAACGGTAGGGCAGAGATTTAGATGCAAGCCCACCGCCCTCCCCACCAAGCAGGGCCCCCTCTGCAGGCTGACCGGGCGTGTCCCGCATTTTCGGCATCCACCTCAGGCGTGGGCACAGGGCGGGCCGACGCTGTTACCCCCAAGGACAGATCGCAGCCGGTGGGCGAGCTGTCAACTTCACGCACGCCACAGCGGCTGGACGCGCCTGACTAAAATCCATTTAAGAAAATTAACCCTCTGCTTGGAGTTCGTGGGCGGCAGGAGCTGCAAAGTTCTTAAAAGGTGTGAGGGCAGATTAATGGAGTCCATATGCCTCAAATTGAGAATATCTTTGTGCTGGGTGGGCTTATCATCAAACTCTTAGGATAACAAAGGGTGGGATAGTTCAAAGGACTGGTTCTCCCAGACGCTGGGCTCTTTCGGGGGCTGTGCTCCAGCCCTGCTGAAAAAATACTGTCGTCTTCCCCGCTGCCTTTGAGCCCAGGCCTTTGTCCTCGCTTGTTTTTTCTTTTCCTTCTTACTCTTCAACAATAATGTGGGTGTTTTGTGGGAACCATCCCTGTAAAAGGGCTGATTTATAACTCCATCTGGGAGTCAAATGATCTTCGATGATCCATACCTGAGCTCGCGGGGGCCGTGGGGGTGAGCAGGGCCAAGGCTCATCGAGCTGACGTCTCTGAGCGGACAGCCTGTCCTGTGGGAGGGTGGGAGTGGGGCGCTCTCCTGTACACAGCCCTGCTGGGGAGGGAGAATGTCTGCTGGGCAGACCAGTGGCTGAACTCTGGGCTCGCACATGGTCTTCCCACCCTCCAC
The DNA here is from genome assembly GCA_004026545.1 of Mormoops blainvillei. Classification (NCBI taxonomy): domain Eukaryota; kingdom Metazoa; phylum Chordata; class Mammalia; order Chiroptera; family Mormoopidae; genus Mormoops; species Mormoops blainvillei. Next base: position 47,620 of record PVJD01006936.1, on the reverse strand, counting down.
CACCCCACAGGCTCCAGTGACAAGTTCTTTTCTTTCTTTTTTTTTTTTTTAGGGGTAGAGATGGTGGGGGGGACAGGGAAAGAGAGAGACAAAGACAGAGAGGGAGAGACAGACAGACATTGATGTGAGAGAGATACATCGGTCAGTTGCCTCCCGTATGCATCCCAGCTGGTGACTGAACCTGCAACCTAGGTTTGTGCTCTGACTGAGGATCAAACGTGCAAACTTTTTGTGTATGGGACAACACTCCAACCAACTAAGCCCCCCGGCCTGGGCAACAATGAGTTATTTTCACTGTAAGAGACTCATCCATCCATTTCATGCAAACGGTCCCAGGCGGGACGTGCTTATCCAGATTAATGTCCACAGGGCCTCAAAGATCAAATATTTACCAGCACTTGCTTTGCTGCTGCTGTTTCTTGCAGCCAATGCCTGAGCTGTGATCTGCTTTGGGTGGTAACCATGTCCTGGACAATGTACTTGATCTACAGATGCCCCAGGCTCAGAATGAGCATTTAAAGTCTCCAGTGACCCCATATTTAACCAGGAATTAACCATGGCTTACAGAATACCCACTGAGTACAGGCTTTTTACTAAGATGGAAGGTAGTAATAATAGCAACAACAACAATGTTTCATATTTGCACTGGATTCTGATAATGGGTCCCATGTGCAAAATTGTCCACCTCCTCCAGGAAGCCTTCTTGGAGCATGCTGACCTCACAGTCAGCTTTTCTCTCCTCCTTGTCCAACTTCTGTCCCTTCTTCCTCCAGAACATATTTTGGGTAGATGGGAAGTTGCTCAGTTCAGAGGAGAGGGTGCAACTCTCTGAGCCTCAGTTTCCAAATCTGTAAGTCAAGGAAGTAATAAAGTTTCCGCAGCGAAGCTTGGAGAAGCAGCAGTGCCAAACCTTGGGCGGCTTCTGACCCCATGGGAGCCCAGAGAGGGCGGCTAACATCATTGGCTGCTCCTGCTGCTGATTTTCTATGGGACAATGTGCACTTGGACTGTTATGTTTTCTTTCCTGGGTCTGTTGCAAAGCCTGTCAGAGATCGTCTCTAATTCCTCTAACACACTCCTGGTGTTATCTTGGGCTCCCCCCAAACCCCCAAAGCTGATTGTTTGGGAGGTGGCCTAGGTGTAGGAGTGAGGGACCAGAGGATAAGAAGGGTGCATGATTGAGGTCACTGGGGGCAACAGGTGCTCACTCCTACCGGGACCTCGTAAGAAGTTCACAGAACACGTTCCAGAGCTGTTTGCCCTAGGGATGGGGGCAGGAATATTTTTCCACTGATTCCCTTCCCTCATTGGTCAAGTGTCAACTCCTATCTTCCAAACGGTGGTGTGGGAGGCCACAGGGGCCCCCTCCTGCAGCCTCTATGGCGGACTAAGGACCTGTGACCTGTGCTCGAGGCAAGATGTGGTCAGCATGCAGGGGCTTGGAGCCTGCACGGAGGTCCACCAGGCATGGTGAAGCCGGAGGAAAGGCTAGCGCTTGGGAGCCGGGCAGCTGATGTGTGTCTCCCCACTGCTGACTCATCTTCTGCAGGATCTGGTCATGTCCCCATCCTGCTCATAAATCTGCTGACCCCCCTTCTCTGTAACAACGTTCCCCGAGGCTTGCCAAAAAAGGGCTGCTTGATCCCACAATGGTGAGAAATGCTGTGTGAAGCAAAGATGAATTGGATTCTTTACTGCAGGACTTCTCAGAGCCTTGATCGTCGTCCATGAGCCTGGGACTTATTAAGAAGGAGGCAGGCAACGAAGCTTTCTGCTAAACTTCTTGGTCAGGGAACTCTTACCTTATAGGTGTTGCTCATGGAACCCGAGTTTCCTGGGGAAAGGCTTCTAGCAAAATTGCATCCAGACACCTTAGTATGAAATACTAGCCCCTTTATGATCTTGGGGCCAGTAGTGTTTTCCAGCTTTGTTTTCTACCACTTCTCTTCTCACATCCTCAACTCTGATAAGATGGCCCTTAATTTCCAACCTCTGGGCCTTTACTCATGCTGTTCCTTCTACCTGGAATATCATCTACTCTTGCAAATCCAGCTCTCCTTCGATTCTTCACTCAGCCTCTTCAGAACTGACTCTACTATTACATAGGGGTGCAGAGCTGCCAAAGAATGTTATTTGCAACCTTCAAGATCGACCACCCAAGACCTTTTCCTGGTTATTCAAACACAGATATCTAATATCTAATCTCCCCCACTTGGCCCCATGTGCTCCAAGAAAGGATCTTACCTGATTCACCAATAGTTGGTCAGTTTTTTCTCTAGCAGTCAGGCTATATTATGCTGCACTGCAATAACAAGCATCTCCAAATCTCAGTGATATAACATAACAGAAATCTAACTAACGTAATCCAGCAGAAATCCTGCCAAGCCCACTGCCAGTTCAGGGCAACTGTCCTCCAGGTGGTGACTCAGTGATCCAGACTAATTCCATCTTATTGCTCCATTGTTTCAATAGGAGGCTCTCACATTTGGCACAAAAGGGAAGAAAGCACATGACACTAAGCACCTGCTCTTCACTGATTCAGCCTGGCAATTACCCATGTTCCCTGGGCTCACAGACCTGCCGGAACCAGGCATATGCTGTCTTTCCCAGTGGAAGGAGGGCTGAGAAGTGTAGTCTCCCCTTTGCCCAGGACAAAGAGAAGCGTGTATATGTGCCCACTAACAATGTCCAGTCCACTGCCCTCCCTCTCTCTCCGCTGTACCCACTGCAGCAAAAACGCTTAATGCCCTGCACTAGAAGGCACCCTCCACTCATTTATGCAATGAGGGATAAGTGCGAGGTGACCTCTCTGTGTCTATGGAGTGCAGGGCCCTCACAGTTAGAATCACTTACTGGGCATCTGAACACATGTTGTCTTAGCAGAGCTCTTGGAGTGTCATATGTGGTTCAAATCTAGAACCAAAATGTGTCCTAGGAGTTGCTTCAAGAAAAGAGGTTTCCTTACCCAAATAACTGGGAAAACCCAGCAACTTCCTATTTCCTTCTTGGAGATTCACAATGCACATCAGCATATTCAAGGCTCTGAAAAGTCCTGCAGGTAAAAGAAACACAAAACCTTGTTTAAATTTCCTTAATCCAGCATTTCCCCAGACTCAGCCTATGGTATGGAGTTGCGATGCAGGTGAATTGTGATGAGATCTGTAACTACCATAGTGCCTGGTGACTCACCAGTGTTCAGTAAACGATATTATTAACTCTGCAGGCCTCAGCTTTCCCACCTATAAAACAGGAAAGTTAGATACATGTGTCCTACAATTTTTCACCTCCGCCTTCTATATCATATCCATCGGTACGCTCACTTCTTCAGGCTTCAATCCATCTGGGGGCACAGGCTTCTTGCTCACGTGCCTGCATTCTCTTTTCTTGTGAGGCCAGGTCTGAGAGGTAATGTTTGAATTACACTCACTTTTGGTCATAGACAGACTTGCTGCATGTCTACATAAACCACTTTCCTCCCTGGGTCTCATTTATTTCATATCTAAAATTATGGGCTTGATTAAATGATCTCTAACACCCTTTCTGTTCCTAAAATTAGGATATCATGATTCTGTTTAGCAAAATTACCTATTCTCATTCCAGATTCTCTCTGCTTACCCACTGAGATCCCTCAAGAACTCTGCTGTTCAATAAGGTATTAGGTCCCTGGGAGAGGATATACATTGTCTAAAATTCTTGCTAGAGGGTAAATGACTGACATAGAAAAATACTTGCCAGAGAACAGCTGTGACGAGGAGCAAAGGGTTAAGAGCGAGGGAATGGCAGGTGCCTGGATGAGGGGAGAGGGTGGCCTCTGAAGTGCCAGAAGTGGAATTTGGTGGGGTCATTAAAACACATTTAGCTTACCGCACTTGGGGTGGAAAAATGGAAGGCAATTTAGCGTTGTTGGTTGGGAGCGCAGGACCGAGAGAGGCCAGCTCAGCCGTCCATTAGCTCTGTGACTCTGGCCAAGTTACGTGGTGCCTCGGTGCTTTAGGGTCCTTATCTGTAAAATGGGGGTGATAAAGATACCCAGCTTGCGGGGTGGTTGTGCGTATGAACAGGCTTCTCCCACAGTGAGCACTTGGAACTGAGGCTGAGGCTGGTGTGTTTCATAAGCCTCTTCACTGTGGAAAAGCAATTAGACGATGCAGGGGAAGCTCGGGAGAAAACCGAGGTCGCCTTTAACACGCCCCTGCTGACACTGAGTGTGTCTTTGCATTTATATTTTACCTGGTGGCTGTAGGAATAGGGTGTTGTGTGTGGTTGCACAGGTTGTGCACTGCACAGGTCTATTTGCAGAGGCGAGGAGGAAATGGCTCCCCCTAGAGGTGTGCCGTGTGCAACACGTATGCAGCAGTCAGGACGGCTTTGTTCCACTTTTTAGCTAAGGTGTTAAGCCTTGAGATTTTTCACGGAGCGCGCAGAAGGTTCTGCCGTTGAAGCCTCTTTGGCACTGTAGGGGCTTTTCCAGGTCGTGCCACCTCAGCTACCTCCAGGCCAGGGCTCTGGAAGAACAGGACTGAAAGGGATTTGTTATTATTCTGCCCAATTAGTCTCTGATTAAAGGTTTAAAAGGTTTAAACAGACAGGACTGAGAGGGGAGCGGGAGGAAGAGGAGGGAGAGAGCGCGGGCTGTTTATGGAGCAATAAAAGGAACCTTATGCTTCCAGGCTCTGCTAAATGCCTCCGCAGAAGCCGACCCTCTTGCCAGCTAATTCAGGGCGTAATAAATACTAATCCACAGAGGGGCCCTTGGAGGCCATCGAGAAGCCCCGTCTCCCTAGAATCAGAACTGCATTGAACCGCGGTCTCCCTGCACTCAGCACCCCAGCCTGTGGCAGAGGCTGCCGGCCGCACGCTTGATGGGGATGTGGGCGCCCAGAGCCCACAGACTGCGCCGTCTCTACCTCCCCTGCTCCTCAGCTTCACTGCCGCCGCCCTGTGGGCTGCCCGGTCTCGGGAACATCCCTGTGAGACCCCTAGGGCAGGCCTTCCCTCTGCCTCTGTCACCTGCGTACCCCAGTGCTAGGTTTGGGTGGCCGGGTTGTCACAAGAAGCCCCATCAGCCACTGGCTGCTCTGAGAGTTGTGTAAGCCCATCACATGTGTCACCCCATTTCACCGGGTAGGTGGGGCAGGAGTCCCCACCCTATAGCTCAGGGAGCAAGGCCGGGCATGCACAAGCCACTTACCCCAGGGTCACAGCCAGAAGCGAAGGAGTGGGGTTTGGACTCAGGGCCCCTCTTAACCTTTCAACCTCCTGTCCTGGGAGCTCCTGTTTGGGATAGTCAGCACCCCACCCGCCTCCAGCTACACATACATCCCATGATCTTGCATCAAAGTGGGTATTTTTCTATTCCACAGGGCCCCTGAGCCCCCAAATACCTTCAAATCTAATTGTCCTATACTGTGGGGGGGGTGGGAGCCAGTTAATGATATGAGGGGCTCCTCCTATAGGCCATTTCATCACTCCATGCCTCAGTTTCCCCAGCTCTAAGATGGAGCTGGCACCGGCCCCACCCACAGGGCTGCTGTGAGGATGCGCCGAGAGTGTAAGTAAGAATCACAGCCAATGCTCGACCACAGCGACCACCTCCGAGGCCCGGGCCGGCACCTTCTGAAGTACCTCTTTGTCTGACAGCTGCAGGCTTCATCCTTCCTGCGTCTCTGCCCCCATCCCTCCACCCCATCCCGGGCCACGCTGCAGCCCTGGTCCAGTCATATAGCGCTTGACTAAAAATAGCACAAGGGCATCTCTGGGGGTTTCCCGGTGACCTTCGTGAATCTGGTCAAGTGTATGTGGTCTTCCTAAGTTAATTAGCCCTGGCCTCTGACCCCTACACATCTGCATCTGGGTTCAAGGGGGAGGACAAGGTCCTGCCCCCTACACAGACACATTCAGAGGCAGGATGGGGCATCTCATGGCCCACGCTGACTGGGGACATTCTTCTCTCAGAGCTTCTGCTTGGAAGCCCCAGGTCTGGGGGGCCTGGGGCAGCTGTCGCCATTGCCAAGGGAGAAAAGTCTGTGGGCACGATCATAGTCCACGACCTGTAGAAAAGACAACCCGAAACCACGGATCCTCCTCTCCCTTTCCCTTGGCACCTTCGGGTATCTTGCCACGGTGGCAACATGCCCAACTCTGTCCCTTGCCTGTCCTGAAGGGAAAGGGACACTTGGATAGGTGACAAGTCACCATGATGTTGATGAGGAGAGCTGGCACTGAGCTGGAGTGCTCTGTGAGTGGCAATTTGTGGGCACTGTATCAGTCTCCTGAGGCCACCGCAATAATTTATCACAATCTGAGTGTCTCGCAACAACAGAAATGTATGTGCTGGATTCTCTCCTAATTTTGGAGACTGGGAGCCTTAAATCAAGGTGTGGACAGGGCCATGCTCCCTCTCAAGGCTCCAGGGAAGGATCCCTCCTGCCTCTTCCAGCTCTTGGTGGCTCCAGGGATTCCGTGGCTTGTGGCCGCGTCAGTTTAGTCTTGGCCTCTGTTGTTACCTGGCCTCTCCGCCGCACCTCTTTCTCCTCTCCTCTCCTTATAAGGACATCAGTCATGGGATTAGGGCCCATTCTCGTCCAGTGTGACCTCATCTTAACCAATTACATCTGCACAGACACTGTTTTCACATAAGGTCACATTCTGAGGTCCCAGATGGACATGAATTTGGAGGGGGGGGGGATGCTGTTCCACTCCATATATGCATTAATTCTCTAATTTTTATTCTCATTTCCTAGAGGAGGAAACCAAGGTTCAGGCTGGTAAAGCAGACGTCGGGCCAAAATAAGACCTTGAGCCTGCCGAGTTCCCGAGCCCTGCTCTCAGTCCGCGTGTATCCCACGCCCCGCAAGGCGGGCCTTATGGTAGGTAGCCTGACACCCAAAACGGAAGTCCTTAGAGATGTCAGCAGCCAAGAAAACGAGCAAGGCCTTGGGTGGGTAGGGGCAGGAGCCCCGGCCTTCCTTGAGCTTCCCTCTCAGTTGGGAGCTGAGACCAGCGGAAACCGTGCAGGGGTCAGGGCGAGTCCCAGCACAGGGACTGTCAAAGTCCTAAATTCAGGGGGGCCGCGGCCATGGATGGGCTACTTCAAGGGACTCAAAGGTGCGATTTGAACTGAAGGGTGAAATGCGCAGCATGAGCATCATCGTTGTCGTCGTCAGGTCACACGTTCACGCAGCAACAGCAGAGAAACAGGACCTGACTGTGTGAGCCCCAGGGCCTGGTTGTCCATGAAGGCAGCGGAGGGCGGCCTTCCCGCACAGGCTCCTTAGTCCCCCCATCTCTCGGGACATAAAATCAGTCCTCCTTCGTTGGTTTGTTATGCAAATTAACATGTCCTTCATATGTGATCTTGGGCACGGTAATCACTCCGCTCTTCAACTTCCTCATCTGTGAAATGGGGGTCATAAGAATAGCCCCGCCTCACGGGGTTTTTGTGAAGGTTCAACGAGTTCGTACCTAGGTGGCCTTGGAACTTGGTCAGTGTGTGATACTCGTTAGAACTTGTGATCCAAAAGCACATGCCCCCTTAGGAAGCATTTCTATTGTACTAACTCACTGACAGTCCTGCGTTAAGTATCTGCCTTGGACTTGTTCTCAGGTGAGGCACTGAGGGTCCGAAGCACAGACGCAGCCCTTGCTTAGACAGACTCGCAGCATCTTATCCTCATAGCCGTCTAGGAAGGGAGGCGGGGAGGGTCTCATTTTCCCATTTTCCCGATGTGGGAACTGAGGCCCAGGGAGGGGGATGTGGCAGAGGCTGTCCCTTCGCTCAGTGTTCCCATCTATAAAATGGGTGTAGGAACAACAGCTGTACCCTAGACCTGTTGTGCCAATTCAAGGAGCTAATTCATGCAAAACAATTCATGCAAAATGGTGCCTGGTACACAGTCGGTGCTCAACAAATAGGACCTTCTATTAGTTATTATGAGGCGACAAGATAAATAGAGGCTGAGCTGAGTAACGGGGGAGGTGAGGAGGGCCCCTTAATCCAGACTCTCCCAAGACCTCGGAGCCTTCAGGGGCCCCCAGTATTACTGGGGGAGACTGTACCCCAGTGCGGGTGGGGTTCCCTTGCAGGGACACCCAGCCTGGAAGAGAGCCGAAACCCGGGAACTAGAATCTTCCTCAGCAAAGCTCAGGTTCCAAAGTTCAAGCCTGCGGCTCTCCAGAAGGCAAAATGGAGGCCACGGGTCTCCTAAGCCACAAGTACCTACCATCTCCCAGATTTGACAACAGCAAACGCCAGCTTCTTTCAGAGAGGACTCGAGCAGGGATTACCTGGGCAGGAATATTTTACTTTTCTTTTTTTTTTAATCCTCACCTGAGGACATATCTTCATTGCATTTTGAGAGAGAGAGCAAGGGAGGGAGAGAAACATCGATGGGTTGCCTCCCATATGTGCCTGGACTGGGGATGAAACCTGCAACCTATGTACATGCCCTTCCCTGAACCCACCGCCTTTCAGCTATGGGACAGCGCCCCAACCACCGGAACCACACCAGCCAGGGCAGGGATGTTTTACTCTTGATGTTTGATGTGATGCTTGCACGCAGGAAATGACACGAGAATCTTTTTTGATTTAAAGCTTTGGAAAGTAATCTCTGCTCATGTGAAGTTGGACCTTTCCCTCTGAGTACGTCCATAGCCAGTACCACACTTCAGTGCTTTAAAATAGGAGAGGGGTTGTCACGGCTGCACCACTCCAAACCTTGGTATCAACGCTTGACAATACCTGTGGGCCTCCCTCTGTCGGTGCATTCATTCAACGTCTATTGAGCACCTACTGTGTACATGACACTATTCTAGAACCTGGGAATACGGCAGTCAAGAGCCAATGACCTTGCCTTGTGGAGTTTGTGGTCTCGCAACGGACGCTGTTATTCTCAGTGGATGCAAAGGTTCCTGCTGTGTGGGTGTACCAAAAAGGAGCATTTTTGTTTTTTAATGAACGAACACCTTCTTAAAGTTAGGAACAGGTCCCAGAATACATTCTTAGGGCGCAACAGAGCTCTCCGCCCGGATCACCAGGGCTCCCGTTAAGATGCTGATTCTCCTTCAGGGATCGGGCCGTCCCTCGCCGCTAGTGCACAGACCACACTGAGGAACCAACGCTGTGTGGGAACGTGGATTTTCAGCCACGTCCTCGGGGTGGCAAGGACACGGAGGCCTCGCAGAGGTTTGGCGGAGCCTTCTCTGAGCGCAGCGTCCAGGAGCGCGGAGTCCCGGTGCCTCCGCACCCGGAAGAAGCAAGCGCGGTTCTGCGGTCCCCCTCCTACCTGCCTGCGCTGCACTGAGAACCGCTGCCCATCTCTACCAGTGCTTCAGAGACTTTCCAGAAAGCCTTTGAGTCGACGAACAACCAACCACCTTCGTGGGACGGCCAGGCCACCTCCCTGTCTCACCCCTCAGGATCCAGCCCACATTCCAAAGGAAGGAGGTCTTTCTGCCCAAAGGCGATTTATTGCCGAGCAATTTGTAACTAATTAGCCAACATGCAGTGATTAGAAGCTTGCATAATAATTACAGGTAATTGCCTCTTGACACGGGGGAGCCATTCCCCTGACCAACTCAGAATGTCTTTTCAAATCAAATCAACGTCAACTGCCCTGGGAGGCCCTTGGAGAGAGCAGCTCCCTCTCGTTTCTCTGACACTTTCGGGTGAAGTCCTGCCTGGGGGATCATCGAGTGGGTGCCAGGCTCTGACAGCACTCCAACCCTCCCTCAATTGGTTCCAGATGCAGCCATCAAATGATCCTCCACTTCTATAAATAGCTTGCCCAGTCTGGGCGCCATCAGCAGAGACAGACAGCTCTGCTGTCCCATGGGCCCGTGCGGAGGGTGGACTTGGCGACCGTCAGGCATCTGAGGGCCACTCACCTCTGCCATTTTCTCCCCTGTCCTTGGCAGGGCACCCCTGAATTCTAACTTTGGGCCTCATTTCCCCAATAATCGGAAGTTTGCCTTTTGAGCTGCCTTGAGGGTGTTTTCTCTACAGTCGGGAGAAGGGGGGTTCATCCTGTGTCCTGGGAGAAAATAAACTCCAGGCGAGTAGAAATCTCTAAGTCTTGTGCAGGACTCTGTCCCCGAGTCCACAACTGCGCTCCACGTGGCAGAATTGCCCCTCCGAGGAAAAAGGAGGGGGGCCAGTGTCCCGGGACACCGGGTGGCGCAGCTGTAACTAGATGGCAGTCTGCACCGTGGTGCTTTCCGAGGCCCGGGGCTTCCCCCAAAGGGCTCCAGCCGGCAGTCTGTGTGCCGTGGAGGGTAGCTCATCAGAAGCTGTGACACGGAGTCAGGAGCCGAGGTCAGATCCACTGGCATCTGAGCAGGGAAGCGTCGAGGCGCAGACTCCTCATCTCTGCTTGTTCCCGCTTTGCTTTCTAGACCACGTTTTAAAGTCAGTCCGGCTCTGGGTGGTGCATGTGGCAAAGATCAAATCTGAATCCTGCTTTTGTAGAAATCTTTCAAAATGGCTGGTTTCATTAGTTTTCTTGCAGTGGCTGGACACAGCCCTGCACTGAGGTAGTTGCTGGGAGGGGGGAAGGTAAGGGTGGGTGGTGGAGCAGCCCAGAAGGCTTCGATCCGCCTCCCTTCTTCCCCTCCCCCATCAGATACGTGGATCTATAAACACGTCAGGACAGTTGTAAAAGAGATGGATTTTGCTTCCCAACAATATCCTCATCGGTCTGTCACCAGATAATTCATGACTGAATTTTACGGTCAGGTTCCCCTGTTGTACGTCCAGCACCATCTGACCCAGGAGAGAGCGCAGGGCCCCAAGCCTGCCTCTGTGCCTCACTCACCCTAAGGCCTGGAGCAAATCACATGCCATCTCTGTGCCTCAATTTCCCCACCAATAAAAGGAGGGAAAAAACAACGTTTAAGCATTGCTTATGGGGTTAGACGTGTACCATGCCCTCAATAATTCTCACTTGTTGTTATCAATTAGACGGTAAAACTGTGTAGACTACACAGAGTCAGTGAACCTTCAGAGCCAGACCACGCAGGGAGTGAGTTAGGTGGGTGAGAATAGGGATGGGATTAATCTCCTGAATACAGGTCTTTTAAGTCCAGTGTCATGGGCACACATTTCCCACTGAAAATGATAAATATCACTTAAATCCACTGCTATCTAATCTCTGTTCTAGAAGGAGGTTGTTTTACTTATTTTGTTATTGAGCTAGACACATATCCAGCAAGGAGTGTACATCTCAAGTGTCCTGCTTAGTGGGTTTTTCCATGGCATGTGCACACACCCACATAACTGCCACCCAGACCAGTATCAGGAACATTCCAGCCCCTGAAGGCACCTGCGTGCCCCCTCCAGTCAAAGCCCACCCACTTCCACCGCCAAGGAATCTTCCGTTTCTACCACTGTCCGTTAGCCTGGTTGGTTTTTGAATTACCTGCAGTGGAGCTACGGAGTCTTCTCTCGTGTGTCCTGCTTCTTTCTCTCAGCAGAATGGCTAGGAGAATCACCCTGTGGTTGTGTTATAGAGGGTTTAAATATTTTTAAAGGGCTCCTTTGGCGGGGGACTCTATTAATTGCTCAGCTCTTTAACATTTCATTCTGCAAAACTTCTGAGGGAAACACATATTAAAAAAAAAAAATCTACTACTCCGTGCCAGAAACTCTGTTAAGTCTTTTCCATGTGATCCTTACCATATTAAATCCCCTGGTTGTCATGAGTATATATATTTATAATGCATCTCAAAGAAACAAATTACCCAGATGAACTGTAAAGTAAGAAAGCGATACCAAGCCAGAACACGCAAACTAACAGCATGTGCCCAGGCCACGCGGGGGCCCCAGGGAAAGAGAGGAACATCTACCCTGGGCTTGTTTTGAACCGAAGGGAAATCGCTATCCGTCTGTCAACACTTGTTTACGGAGCAGCTACTCCCTGCCAGGCACAGTTAGTCCTGAGGACTCATCGACAAGCAAGGGGTCGCTGCGCATAGCGAGTGGCCCCAGAGATCACACGAAGGGCTTTGAGAAGGGCAGAGTGGGGGCCAGAGGGAAGACGCTGAGCCCCTCAGCCCTTTAACTGAGAGCAGTTCTCTTGCCCAATGGCCCCCTTCCTCTGGTCTCTCCCCAGTCGGTGCTTAAAGGAGGCCCAGGATGGCTTTGCTCTTGACTTTTGCCTCTGGGCTCCCGCATCCTGCTTCCACTTTCTGGGCTCCTGGGCGGCCACGGTTTCGGCCTCAGGCCTTTACAAGTCACCCAACACTCAGGGGTAAGTCTCCGCCCCTGGGGCTTCCCTAGTCTAACTGCTCTTTCTTCATGGAGGGGGTCTGCTGTGCCCTGTTTCCATCCATGACTTGAGCTCCCCTGGACCTTAAGAAGGGCTTCGCTCAGGCCAGGCTGCTGCCCGCAGCACTGTGTGGACAGTCTGCCTGGTGCGTCCCAGCTCGGGACTCTGCTTTCCTACCTGACTGCGCCCCGCCACCCCGCCCCACGGCCGCACGTGCCTCACCCTGAGGAGTGGCAGAAGACAGCGTGTGAAATGAAAATGCACAGTGAAGCTGGCGGATCATCCCTCGTGCTGACAACTCAGTTCCCACAGTGACCATCCCACCTGGAGTGGACAGGGACCAGGAGGACACACCCTAACCTTACACGAGACTGAATGAAATGCTTGCATTTGGATAAAAGGAACCTCTTTGGCGCAGATGTGTATCCATGAGTGTGCCCTGCGAGAGGGACTACTGGGGGCTACTTGGTAACAGGCGTTGTCTCGAGTGAGGGTTTACAGGTATCATTCCATACACTTTTACTGAAGTTACATCACTATATCCAGATCTCTATATACATTTTCACCCACTGAATACACCATGACCCAGAAGTGATCCCTGTGAGCCCCTCACCCTCCACCCCCAAGATAACCACTCTCTGATTTCCTGCCCCAGAGTGAGTCTCGCCCATTTTGCACACGATACTACAGGACCAGCTTTGCTCACTCACGGGGTGTTTGTGAAAGCCGTCGGCGTTGTTTCCTGCAGCGATGTTTCATTCCTTCTCTGTAGAGTCTCCCTTTGTATGACTGACTGTCACACTACAGACTCGCAGCCTCCGCTCAGGGCGGACATTGCCGGTTCAGCCCCGGCGCTAATGAACATTCCTGTCCCTGGTTTGGTGGGCTCATGTGTCTAGCAGGGGTGTACCCAGGAGGGATTGCTGGGCGTGAGGAACGCACAACGTCTGCTTCACCAGCGTGTCTTACTGCTTTGAATCCTTCCGCCAACCTAAGATGCATTTCAGGTCGTTGTTGGGTGTTTACACACGAGGAACCCGAGGCACAGGCGGGTGAAAGTGATTGCCCAGGTTCACGCTCGGGAGTCGAGAAGAGGGGCTGGGCTCCGGAAGTCAGATCCCAGACCCCGACGCTGAACTTTTAACCACCTCGATAGGCTGGGACAGACTTGCCGGCCCCACTTAGAGGGGAGGTCCGGGTCACTCTTGCTCTGAAAACCTTGATCTGTATCTTAAACTCACAGCTTCCTCTCATGAAGGGGGTCAGTCTCCAAGGACACAGCCCTTTTGTAAGAGAAAAAAAATATTTTTAGCTCACCCAGGATCAAATTTTGGCTCAGCCACCGAGTAGCTGTGTGACCCTGGATAACTGCATGCGAGTAGATAACTAGATAAGCCCCACGTGGTGAAGCGTAACGCAACGGCCCCTTTTGATAATCTTCCTCAGATCCCCAAATAAAGAAATTTTACTTATGATTAAGGAAAAATTCCTGAACCATGGGGAGCAAGCCAAGATTGGTCATCCCTTTCTTCATATTTATGTGGGAAGATTGTACCTGTAAGAGCTACAGTTAATGCCAGAACATGACACGAACATAACAGAATATGGTATTAACAGATCTCTTCAACATGTTCTCAATGTTCTTATATTTTCATACCCTGAAACCATCTCTCTTCTCCCCTGTAAAAGAATTAATATTTAAACTGATAAAACTAAACAAGACAAAGAGGGATTTATTGTAGATAGATTAGCTTTGCAGGAAACTTTTTTCTGAGTCAATCTTAAAGCTGTCTTGCTTGATCTCACCCCGGGCAGTGCTAGAGTCGAGTCTATCGGAATTTGGGACACTGACTCTAAGGGTCCTAGGAGCTGAGAACAAGAGATGGATACGACCTAGTGTCACCCACAAGAGGCTTCCAGCTTTGACATCAGGGAACCGGTGGGATGCAGATGGCCAGACGTGAAAAAAAACAATGATAATTAATGACAGAGATAAAAGAAATAGTATATATCATAGGGCTGTTCATGTGTTCTTTCATTTATTCATTCATTCATTCACTCCCTCATTCATCCATGCCTCTCTCCATCTTTCTTCCTTCCTTCCTTCCTTCCTTCCTTCCTTCCTTCCTTCCTTCCTTCCTTTTTTCTCCTTTCCTTCCTTCCATCCATCCACCTGCATGGTTTACTCCTCAGCACTTTTTAAAAAACCCTCACCCAAGGATATGTTTTTATTAATTTTTTAGAGAGAGAGGAAAGAAGGAAGAGAGAGAGGGAAGGAGATTGCTGTGGGAAATATTGATCAGCTCCCTCCAGTATACACCCCAATCTGGGATCAAACCCACAACCTAGGTATGTGTCCTGATCGGGAATCGAATCAGCAACACTTTTGGTTTATGGGATGACACTCCACCAACTGGGCACCCGGACAGGGCACTCCTCACCACTTTTAAATTTATACTCCAAGATCTCCTTCTCAATCCATGCTATAGAATTTTGGAATTCTATAGAACATTTCCAAGTACATTTCCTATATTCTTTCCCAGTTTTCTATTTTATTTTTAGCACTTAGCATCCTCTAAAACATATTTTATTTATCTTGTTCTTTACTGATTATCTCCCCAACCAGAGTGGGACCCCATTTCTACCTCTTCTGCTCACTGCTGAATCATAGGGCTCAGACCTACCAGGCACACAGTAGGTACTCAAAAATATTTTTTGTCAAATCCAATCAAATTCACCCATTCCATTCATTCTCTGAGCTCCTACTCTGTGCCAAGCATTCAGCTGGGACCCAGGGCTGCCGTGGTGGTGAAGGTGGGCCATGGTCACCCACAGAAGATGTGAGAAGGCCTCTTGAGGCAGGGGCATCTGAGTGAAACCTGGAGGATGAGTCAAAGATAGGCAGCTGCAGAAGAATCGGAGGAGGGCTCCGTAAGAAGTGGCCATTAGGCCTGGACCTAGCACACTGGTCACCAAGAGGATTAAAAGTAGGTTGGGCCCTGGCCAGGTGGCTCAGTTGGTTGGAGCATTGTCCCATACACCAACAAGGTTTCAGGTTCAATCCCTGGTCAGGGTGCATACAGGAGGCAACTGAAATTTCTCTCTCACATCCATGTTTCTCTGTCTCTGTCCCTGTGTCTCTCTCCCCTCGCTTTCTTCTCTCTCTAAAATCAATAAACATGTCCTTGGTGAGGATTTCAAAAAATAAAAACAGGTTGGCCCAGCTGGGGCGTTCAGTTTGGGGTGATGAGGGGATTAGCATGGAAAGACGCCAGACCAGAGAGTGTTCCAAATTCAGATGGACTCTACACTAGCATTGCCTGGTGTGGGATCAGTATATATTAGGGACTTGGACTTGACCATGGGAGCACTAGGGAATTACTGGCCATTCGCAGAAGGCAGGACCTGAAAGGTGGAGAAGGCAGTGAGCACCTAGAGCAGGACCTTCCACAGGGAGCGCCTGGCCCCCGCTCCCATCCCTGCCCCCCCATCAGCTTTAGAAGCAGATGTTGTGCCAGATGTTCCTGCCTCATTGGCTATGCTCGTGCATGTGAAGCTGCCTCCAGCACCGCACATGCTCAGGGCCCCTTCTGGGGCCTCTCATTTTCTCCCGCTTCCTGCTTCCGCTGGGCTTCCAAAGGCCTCTGTCCTCAGTCCAAACTGCCCAGAGGCTGCCAAACAGCTGGGATGTGGCTGCTGACAGCCGGAGCCAGAATGAAGTCCACAGCAAGGGTTGCGTTCACACAGCACTTCTCTCGTGCCAGTCAGGGACAGATGTGATTATCCCCCATCTGAGGATGAGGAAATTTTAGGTCTGAGGAGTTAAGTAACTTCCCCAATCTCACCCCTGGTCAGAGGCAGAGGTCGCATTCCTGCGCAGCGGGGTGACGCTGACACCTGCTATAGGCTCTTGTGCCGTATTGCTTCTGCCCCTTGATGGGGATGATGGCCGTGTCCTTGGGCCTGGCACATGATGGCCAAATGGGATTCGGGTAGGGCTGGGTCCTCATGAGTCTTTGCCTCTTGGTGAAGGTGGTGAGTCTGTCTGGAAACGGGAATCCTCAGCAGAGAGATATGGTCCTGGGAACAGATGTGTGGCAGGAAGAGAGGACTTTGCCTACCATCCATGTGGACTGGATTGGCATCTTCCTGGCTCCCCTCATGATCAACTGCTGGCTGCAGCAGAAGTGAGCCCTGGCTCAGGCGCTGCATCCAGACAAGGCCATGGGAAGATGCGGGAGGTGGGAAGGCTGGCACAGAGAGGCCTGCAGGTGGGAGGCGTGATGTGTGCCTACCCAGGCCTCTGGGAAGGGGCTCTCTGGGAGCCAGCCCTCTGCGCAAATTTCCCTAGTCTCTGGCTGGTCAGAGGCCTCCTCATGCCATGTCTCTGCTTATGGGAAATACCCAATTTTTGTGTTTAGAGAAAGGATGAATAAATAATACAGGCATTTCTTGTAGAAGCGGCCTCAAAGCTCCACTCGCCAGGATTGAAACTGCCCCTCTGCTTAGAGCAAGGGTGGGCCAGTCCTTGGTAGATGACCCCACAATAAGCTGTATCAGTTTCCTGGGGCTGTCCTAGCAAAGACACCCCGGGGGTGTGGGGGTGGAGGGCGGGGCTTACAGCAGCTGATATTTATTGTTTCCCAGTTCTGGAGGCCGGAGTCTGAGATCAAGGTATGGGGACAGGGGTGGGGGTGGGGGGCTCCCTCTGGAGCCTCCAGGGGAGGATCCTCCCTGCTCTCTCCATCTTCTGGTGGCTCTAGGAGTCCCTTGATTTGTGGCGGCATCACTCCATCTCTGCCTCTGTTTTCACATGGCCTTCATCTTGGTGTCTGTGTCTCGAATCTCCCTCTTATAAAGACACCTATCATAATGGATTTAAGGGTCATCCTAATCCAGTATGACCTCATTTTAGCTAATGCATCTGCAAAGACCCTATTTCGGAATAAAGTCACATTCACAGACCCTGGGGCTTAGGGTGTGGCCGTGTCTTTTGCGGGGGCTTTATCTCACTTACTAGCATTGTCTTGGCAAAGGTCTTCGGGCGGTGTGGACGCAAAGGGCCTGCTGAGGCTCCGGACTCCTCAGGCTCCTCTCCTTACTCTGCGGCCCAGCCCCTCAGCTCCCCTTTCATGGATGCTCACGTTCCCTGTCTCCAAGCAGAGGATGTTGCACCAGGCTCAGCGTTTACCCCCCTGGTAACATTTCTCCAAGAGCGTTTGGAAAACACACATGCCTGGGCCCCTCTGCACCCCCGGGGGCTGGAGGTGGAGCAGGACTGACCAGGATAAGTTTTCCTGGGGATTCCACAATATCCAGTCTGGGGTCAGTATTGGAAAACTTCACAACGTGAACAGATTGTGCTAATATTTTTTTGGTGGTTTGGCTGAGGGTCTTCTTTATGCCTGGGGACCTCACACAGGATGTGAAAGTGATGTCATGAAGCCTTGCTAAAGTATGAGTAATGTTTGGCCACTACATCAAAACAACAGTAATTGACCCCAACTATGTTAATAATGAAAAAATATATTTTCATTTTTCTGCAAATTTGGAATTTATTTATTATAACCATCTGGGTGTCACACTAATATTTAGGTATTTAATCACTTATTTGGAAGAAAGGAACACCTGAGATTGGGGCTGTCTGGAAGGACCATCTCTGACATGATCTTAGGGGAAGGTGTTCCCAGAACCCAGAGCCTAGGTCAGGGACCCTAGGCTGACTTTTGGAACCTCTTCAGTGCCCCTCCTACCCCAACATCTGTTTTAGCTCTCCCACTGATCTGTCTTTCCTGAGTCAGGTCCCAGTGATGGATTGTACCACGTGTCTACCCGTCAATCACCAGGCAGTCGGTGGGCTCACATAGGGAGACTCTAACTGGGTCATCTTAAGGCCCCAAGTAATTCACCATGTCTGGTTCTCCCCTCCATTAACACTGAATGGAAAAACAATCTGCAAAGGGATCAGTCGCTTGGCGGGCACCTCAGAGAATATCTGAACCTGTCCGCTTAATGGAGAAGGCATCTTGAGGCGTGTTTAGATTCCCGACTTGTTGCCCCTATATCATCATCATTGTAAAATTTATTAACTAGCAGAAGTGCCTATTCTCATATCTAGATCCTGTCGTAGCATCATTTTCCGGTGTTTCCTCTTTTCTTCTAGCACATTCATAGGTTTATATTAATATGGTGCTAATCCATTTCCAATAAACTGCATTGAGCCCTCCCCCTGCCCCAACATCAAATTCATATGTCGAAACCCTAACCCCCAGTGTGATGGTATTTGGAGATGGGGCCTTTGGGAGTGATTAGGGTTAGATGAAGTCCTAAAGGTAGGGCTCTCTTGATGGGATTAGTGTCTTGTAAGAAGAGAAAAAGACACAGGGCTCTCTCATCTGGTTTTGCTGTCCATTATCGGAGGGCCTCTCTGACCCTCAGTGTCCTCATCACCATCAGTGTAATTATAACTTAGCCACCTTGCAAGATTTTTGCATGGATTTCATGGATGGCAGCAATCATATTTTATCATCAGATGCTAAGTGCCTTGAATGCAAAGAAAAATGTCTCTCCTTTACCACATGACCGAAGAGCCTGGCTCCATGGAAGCTTGCCTTCATAGCTATTGAGTTAGTGAGAGCCGAGCGGTGCCAGCCCCGTGCCTGCATGCCATACACGTTCACACTTAGGAGTGTGTAGCGCTGAAATCACTTCACCTTCCAACGATGGATTTGCAAATACGGAAAACAGCAGGGCGAACTGAAAAGGACACACAGGCTCTGGGGCAAACAGCATCCCGCTTAACCCTCACTTGGCCTTTGGGCAAATTAACTGACTCCCTGAACCTCAGTCCCCTCATCAGTGAAACGAGTTCGTGGACCCCACCTTGGGATACAGGAAAGAGCTTCGAAGTGAGTTACAGCAGGCATGTTGTGAACACTCCGTTAAGCCGCGGTTATTGTTATTTTTAAATAAGGTTTTCTAGGTACAGGGCTTTGTAAACCAGAGGGCCAAAATCAAGTATCAGTTGTTCTTAGCAGTGGTAACCACTTCTGTTATCTGTGCCAGTCTCAGAGCATTTGTTTTGTGCCCAATTGTGCACACGTAATAGGCTGAAAAATGCAAAAAACAAAAACAAAAACACAAACAAAAAAACAGACATCCACATCAAATCCCTGGAACCTGTGGTGCAGTCCAGAAATAGAGCGGGAGGTCAGGGTCTGGAGACATTGTGTGAACCCTGGAGCAAGCCACACCTGAAACCCCAAACTACCTTTGGGTTATTCTGTTAGATAAACCGATAAGTTCCTTTGACAGAGGAACAAGATGAGAATGTCATCCTTGTCCAAAACATGTGGCAAGACAGATCCTAGAGCAGTTTGGGCTGGGGGCCCAGATAATGGGGTCTGAGGCTCATTCATCTCTTCATCCTGTACTTTTCTAATTCCTTGGTTTGCTAGAGCTTGCACCTGGCCCTCTCTGTGGAATCTTGCCTACCCTGGGGGTGCACCCAGATTAGAATCTGCAGCAAATCTCCTCTTTGCAAGACCCCCTACTGCCCCGCACCCCAATCCCTGGAGCCAAGGGGCGGGGTGGGAAATGCAGGCATTGACTGCCAATCAGATAAGACGATGGTGGTTGCAGCGCCCCCCCTTTCACCCTCTTTCACGGGGCATGCTGGGGTTAGGTTTCATGGACCGGACACATTTATAACAGCACAGTCTCTGTGCAGAAAGTGGAGGGAGGGTAGCAGGGGCTGGCGGGAGATTTATCAACTTAATAGTGGCTCTGACAGGCCTTGGAGTGAGATGTCATGGGTCCGTGGGGGGCTGTGAGTGGGGCTGGGACTAGGGCTGATCTAAAACATAAATTTGGGGACAGCAGCTGGAGGACAGCTGGGCCCACCTTTGTGGAGCCACAGCTGCCCTTGAAAGTAATAGTAAGAGCTGATGTGTCTCCAGGAACCACAGGAAGCACGTTATTTGCATTGATTGATTTGATCTCTCAGCAACCCTAAAGGGTAGGTGCTACTTCCCTACAGATGAGGAAACTGAGGCACAGAGAGGTTAAGTGACTTGCCTCAGGCCACACAGCTAGTAAGTGGTAGTGCTGGAACTAGACCATGGGTCTGCCTCATTCTGAGCTATTCTTGGATCCATTTCAAGAAGAGTCCCATCGTGCATCACGTGTGCACCATAGCCTTTATAATAGATCAGCACCAGTAGTTTGGCTTTTCTGGGCAGCATGATTAGGGGAGCACGCAGACTGTGGAGACTGGTGGGCCTGGGTTTCAATCCTGCCCCACGTCCTTGCCTCCACCCAGCTGTGCTGCATTGTCTAAGTGAATTTGCTTCTCTGATTCTTAAATTTCATCCAGAGAGAACGGGGATCATACTCCTATGTGTCGTTTAGGGCTGTGAGGGTAAAGCTAAAAGAACATGAAATGCTGATTCAGAAAACTCATTCACTGAGTTGAGCGCAGGGACTCAAGCCTGGGACGCTCATCCTCCACTGAGCAGCTTCGGGTACCGGGTCCAGCCCCGAGCTCAGCAAAGAGCCTGTCGCTGAGCACGTGGTGTAAACCAGGAGAGGGGAGACCTCAGCTCCTGGCTGCCTGTGCCCCCAGGTGACCTTGGGCATCTCTCTCCCATTTCTGGAGGCTCAATCTCCGCACATCTGATTGGCTAGGGCAGCAGTTCACGTGACTCCACACAGAAAGCACCCGGCCCCCCTTCAGATACCTGCTTCAGTTGATCGGGGGTGGGACAGGTTTTGATACATTATTTTTTATCAGGGGTTGAGCAGTGTTCCCCCAAACGATGTCGAAACCCTGACCCCCAGCGACTATGAATGTGACCTATATTTGGAAACAGGGTTGTGCAGATGTAGATCAAGTTATGATGAGGTCATTAGAGTGGGCTTACTCTGACATGACAGGTGTCCTTATAAAAAGGGTAAATCTGGACACAGAGACGCACACAGGGAGGATGCGATGTGAGGATGGAGGCAGAGAGCAAGTGATGCGTCTACAAGCCGAGGAGCTTCGAAGGCTACCAGCAGACCAGCGGGACTGGGAGAGGCCTGGACAGGTTCTCCTCACAGCACCAGCAGGCACTAGCCCAGCCAGCACCCGGACCTTGGGCTGCGGGCCCCCAGGACTGTGGGAGAGCATGCTCCTGCTGTGTAGGGTTTCAGCGCGTGCTGTGTGGAGGCGGCAGCTCACACACCGGGTGGTTCTAATGTGCTGGCCTATCGGAAAGAGGAAATAGCTTAAGTCCCTCCTGGGAAATGATGGGGTTCTGGAGCACTTTAGGGAAAGAGGTGAATTCTCAAGGAGGATGGTCTCTTTTCCAGCTCACCCTTTTTGGGGTGACCCTCTAGAAAGATCTGGGTGCAGACAAGTGGGCGTGAGAAAGGTCACTTTGGGTTTCACCTCGGGCAGCGGATGTCATGGCTGCCTGCTGATAACCCCCGGGAGGGGACAGAGGGAGCGGGAGGTAATATTGGTGCAAAACACTCAGATAAGGCAAAGCAAACATGGCCTGCCTATCATTTCTGGCAGGCTATCAAAGCCCGTCACCCACCAAAGGCAGTGTATGTTCCGGAAACCTCCCCTGGTTTGCAACTGGTCACACGGTCCTCTTGTCTCCCTTCGCACCCACCTGCCCATGGTTGCTGGACATTGAAGGGAGGGTCAGTGGTCTTGAAAGAGTGGCTGCAGATGTGGAGGGGTGTGTCAGGAATAGAGGGCAGAGGCCAGAGCTGGAAGGCACTTTAGGGGACCGAGAACTGAGGCTGAGAGAGGATAGCCATGCACCAGGTCATTTTATCATTGCTCTCGCATTACAGATGACAAGTCTGAGAGTCACAGGAAGGCAACCCGCTGAGGCCTCAGGGTTAGTTGGCAATAAATGAGGATGAGAACATGACACAACTGGGACCTGGTGACGATGATGAGGTATTTGGGGAGCATCCAGGGGTTGGTGGGTGCCAGGCACCAGGCATGTGGCTCAGTGTAGAGGCCTCCTCCCAGCTCCACTCCTGGCCCAGGGGAGGTGCTTGTACCCCCACCCCTGCGGAAGTCTAAGGACCCACTTGGGCCATGGGAACCTGAGAGCCCGGGAGCCCAGTGCCGTGCTAGCCCTCACTGGCCATCCCCCAAGACAGAGGTTCTCAGCTGGGGTGATCGTAACCCACAGAGGACACTGGGCGATGTTGGCAGACACTGTTGGCTCTTATACTGGTGGGGGGTGCTACTGACATCTAGTGCGAGCACCAGGGATGGTGCTCTCTCTCCAATACACAGGACAGCCCCCACCACAAAGCGCCAGCTGACCCCAGGTGGGGCAACCTGCTCTTGGCCAAGCTTCCGATGAGGCAGGAAGCGCTGGGATTCAGTGGTTCATTGGTTGTTTCGGGTGGTGGTGGCCGTGTGGCATGCATGGATGTGGGCATATAGTTTCTGAGGGACTGAGTGTAGCCTATGAAGCTTTCCACTTACCCTCTCCTTACACAAATGAGGTGCCAGGCCTAGAAACGGGCATCGAACTCGGTCCAGCACCATATCACAGGCCTCCCTTCCCATCTGCTTGGAGCCTCCCTGCTTATTCCACCTTGGACTCTGCCATGTAGTTACCATCCACAGCGATCCCCTTGAACGCAAATCCAACTCTATTGCTTGTTTCTGGGAACCTTCCAGCAGCTTCCATGCACAAAAGAAATTCCCAAACCTGCACGATCCTGCCCTGTCATCTTTTCGACCCTGCTTGGCCTCCTTGATGTTCTACAAACACCCCAAGTGCACACCCACCCGGGATCCTTTGCACAGCATTCCCTCTGCGTGCAGGGGCCCCCAGCTATTTTGGGGACTCGCCCTTTGAGTCCGCAGGTCTGCTGTCGCAAGGCCTCTGGTGAGCACTCTACCTAAAACAGCACTCTTGTTCCTTCACCTCGCTACATTTTTATTCATAGCATTTGTCACTACATGATGTATTTATTTATATATTCTCATAAACAACTGTTTACTGTCTATCTTCTTCACCAGCCATGAACTCAGAGAAGGCTAGCCCTTGGTCAGTTGTGGTTCCTGCTGCCTCCTGAGCTCCGAGGACAGGGTAGGGGGTGACCAGGACCAAAACCTCCTGCGAGGGGTTTGGCAGAGCTGGGACTAGAGCGATTGCCCCCTGCCTCCTGCCCAGCTCAGTTCTTCCCCAGGGACAGACCCAGGAGGTGATGGTCCTTCATGCCCTTGCTCAGAGGAAAGAAGAAAACTCCCTGTAGAGGGTCAAGGGGTACCCCCCAAAAGGTATGCCCATGTGTTCATCCTCAAAACCTGTGAGCATAACCTGACTTAGGGTCTTTGCAAATGTGATGAAGCTAAGGATCTTGGATGAGATCATCCTGGATTTACCCAACCAGGGCCTAAATCCAATGACAGGTTTCTTATAAGAGACACAGAGGAAAGACACACACAGGGAGAGGCCACATGAAGATGGAGGCAGAGATTGGGGTGATGCTACCACAAGCCAAGGGACTCCTGGAGCCGCCAGAAGGTGGGGGAGGCAAGAAGGGTCCTCCCCTGGACCCTCTGGAGGGAGCATGATCCCGCTGAAGTTCTGATCTCAGACTTCTGGCCTTCAGAATTGGGAGACAATAAATTTCCGTTGTTTTAAACCACCCAGTTCATGGCAGTTGGTTATAGTGACCCTAGGAAGCTCATGCCTCACCTATTTAGATGTTCAGAAGTCTGACTGTTTCTTTCAATTGCACTATAATTCGTGAGCCGTGCAAGCAAGGTAGAATGTTGGCTCGTAGTTCGGTGTCTGCAAGGAATGAGGGAGTTGCTGAGAAATCAGCCAGCATCACATTCCTGCAGTCGAGGGCAGAGAGAGTTGAGGGGTTGAGATGGGGAACAGATTTCCTTGTAATCAAATCCAGAAGCCGCCTCGTAAACCTTACTCTGAGAGACCCTCTGGGTCCTGAGCGTGGGCAGCAAAGAGTGGATCTGATTCCTTCAAGCAGGCAGATTCCTGGGGGTTGGCTGTCCGGTGATTCTGGGCTAAGGACATGGGGGAAAGTTCCAAGGGTGTCACTCAAGTGGCTTTGATCTGTCTCGGGGACAGATTAAACAGCTGGTTGCCATCCTTCTCACAGCTCAGCCCGGTGCTGGGCAACCCCTGGGCTGCTGAGCTCGTGGGGGCTCTGCTGGGAGCCTCATTGTGAACCTTCTTCATGAAGGTTGAGAAGGGCCGGGGGCTGCCCCTCACTAACCCCCCGGCAGAAAACTGGAAATGATGCAACTGTGCATCTGCTTCCCAACTATGACTATGACTGGCCGGGGTGGGCTGTGCTATGAGACTCTGAGCCAGAATTCCCAGGTCTGGAATTGTTCTGATGGGTATAGCAGGGTGGACGCCGGAACTGGGGTGACCTGTCCAAACTATTGATGGCCTGGGGGGCTTGGGCATATCATTTGCCTTCTCAGAACCTCAGTCTTTCCATCTAAGTGGGGGGAGGTGCAATGCTGTCATGAGAGTAAGGGAGGTCACAGCAGAATGCACTAGAGCCTGGACCGGTCCTGGGCTCGCACAGGGCTCTGCCCCCTGCTGTGGTTCTAGACGGCTCTGAGGACATCCCCTAACCCCTCTAAGCCTCAGGTAACTCATTAGTCAGGAGACTGAAGTAGGACCTTTGGATAAGGTTGTCCTGAGGTTCAGTGAGAAACTGTATAAAGCCATTAGCATCTTACAATAGGGTGATAAAGAGGAAGGGTCTTTTAATGGCCATAGTGCAGGGGTCTGAGTGTCAAATGAGCTGAGTTCCAAGACAGCGACTACTGCTCTCAACTGTGTGACCTTGGCTAATTTACTCACCCTCTCTGGGCTTCCATTTTTCTTTGCCTGAAAAATAATGATAAAAGGACCCATCTCATAGGCTGATTGCAAAGATGAAATGAGATTCTGACCTAGAACAGGACACAGCACTCGGGTGTCCTTACAATAGCACTGTGCCACCACTTGACAATGGCCTTCTCTGTACATGGAGTGTGTGTGACCCGGTTCCTAGGCAGGGGGCTGAGAAGATTCCTTCATCCAGTGTCTATCTTATCATCATTCTTTGCCTCCACTAAGGGTCGGGTGACCTTCATGAAGCTTACATTCCAGGGAGGGAGAGAGAAGAGAAGTAAGGAGGCAAGTAGCAAAAAATAATTTCAGATACTGTTGAAGATATATATGTGTGTGTGTGTGTGTGTGTGCATATATATATATGTGTGTGTGTGTGTGTGTGTGTGTGTGTGTATACATATTCAACATTATATATAAAAGGGGGGAGGCAAAAAGCCCCCGGAATTTATTTATAAAAATATTGTGTATTTATTCCTACATGTTTAAACATCAGTCACCTTCAAAGTACTCTCCATTTGATGCAATACCCCTATCAAGACTTTTTTCCTACTGCTCAAAACAGTTTTTGAACTCGTCAATTTTCATGCCTTTTAGTGTCTCTGCTGTTTTTTGTTTCACCTCTTCCACACTGGCAAAACATTTCCCTTTGAGGGCTTTTGCATCTGGGGAAACAAAAAAAGAGTCTCTTGGGGAGAGATTGGGTGAACAGGGAGGGTGGTGCATGGGGCCATGCCGTTTTGGGTCAAAAACCGCTGCATGCTCAGCACGGTGTGGGCAGGTGCACTTGTAAATCACCCATCATGAAATGAGCAAATGTGTTGAAAGAGTCTTCCAAAAAAAATTCACCTGGCTGGTGTAGCTCAGTAGATTGAGTGTCGGCCTGTGAACCAAAGGGTCGCTGGTTTGATTCCTCAGTCAGGGCACATGCCTGGGTTGTTGGCCAGGTCCCCAGTAGGGGGCACACGAGAGGCAACCGTACATTGATGTTTCTCTCCCTCTCTTTCTCCCTCACTCCCTTCCCCTCTGTCTAAAAATAAAATGAATCCAATATTTTTTTAAAAAGTCACTGAAGCTGAATATAGCCTCTCACAACAACGCCAGCTGGTACACGGATACAGGTGAGTTCCTAGAACCTCACCTAGTTGGGGAAGCCTGTACTACAAGGGGCCCACCCTGCAGAAGATAATTCGGTCCTATATGCCCATTACCTCACCTAACGCTCCCTCCCCCCGCATAGTCATCTGCAGGAAAGCGGAGGCACAGAGAGGTTAAGTCATCTACCAAGGCCAAGTGGCGGAGGCAGGAGTTGAACTAAAACAGCCTGGTTCCAGGACCCTGTCTTCTAATCACTGTGCTATATTGTGGCGTGTACGTGAGTGTGCGTGTGTGTGACAGCATGTGCACAGTAGTGTGTGCATAGCCATGTGTGTATATGTGTGTATGCACGCCTATGTGTGCATAGCTGTATGGTGTGTGTATGTGCAAGAGTATATGAGTGAGTGTGTGTGTGTGTGTGCGCCTGTATGTGTACACGTGTGCACCCAGGTGGGTATGATGCCAGGGGCCGCATCTGTAGGGTGTGATGTCTGGGGAAGGCTTGTCAGAGGAAGTGACATTTGGGTTAAAACAAAATGAGACAAGCAAAGTAAGATGTAGAGAGAGTCCCAGGCTGAGGGACCGGCGAGTGCAGAGGCACTGAGGGATCCACCGGCAGACTTCTCAGTAGAGTTGGTGGTCCTGCGCCACCCGCGCGCAGGTTTCAAAGCCCTGGCCCTCAGCTCATTGAAAGTCCTGCTTGGGGGTGTGTGCATGGAGCAGAACTGGAAAACCCGCTGTCCTCGGACTGGCCGGGAGCCCCTGCCTGCTTATCACAGGCTTTTAGAACAGCAGCCTCCCTGATCCCCAATGGGTGGTCCGGGAAGCTGCTGTCTGCCAGCCATATATTTCCCCTTTCCATGGCTCAGGGCAGAAACCGCGGTGAACCTAGACTGAATTTCTGAGGCAATGTCGTTGCCTCTCTCCTCCCGTCTCATTCCTCTCCAGGTGCTCTGTCCCCAGGGAACCTGGGCCCATTCATCTTGGGCTGGATCCCTTTCTGTCCTTCGCATCCCCTGCTTCCTCCAGGCCGTGTGGGCCTTCTCTCTGGGGGACACCGGGCTGGGCAGGGGCCCTTTCTCTGTCCTGGCCACCTGGCCTCCGAGGCCTCCCGTCTGCCCATCAGGACCTGCTCTCCCGGCTGCTGGGCAGCCACACCGGGGACTGATGGGTTTTACATCCCTTGCCCTTCTCAGAAGGGAATAGCTGTCTCCAAATGCTGAATATGAGACACATTTTTCAAATTCTTTGACGGAATGCTTTTCACAGGGCCCGAGAGGCTGATAAATCTTCCCTGAGCCCTGCCCGCTCGGCCTCTGTGAAGCCTCGATGGGGGCCAGTGGGCTGGGGCTGCTCCCGTTTCCTCCCGGAGACCGCAGGAGCACTGAGAGGTGGGTGGCGGGCCTGAGGCCCCGTGGCCTCAGGAAGGCCTCGTTAGCCTACTGGAAGGCTGCTCGGAGCTCTAGGGCAGAAACTGATGCCAGGAGCTGGGGACAAGGGAGCAGAATGGGCCTGGTGGTCCTGCCCCTGGGGCCCTGGTTTAGCTGGGAGACAGGCTGGTCTTATACATTCATAGAAAGTGATGACCACCCACGAAAGAGGCCCGGACTATGACCTGAGCTCTTTCTAGGGGGTGGGCCCTGTGAGGGAGGCAGCTGACATGTAAGGGAGCAGGCTGAGGTGGGTGAGGACCCCGGGGATGAATAAAATTATATCATGAAAACAGAGGCTAAAGTTAGAATAGGCTTAGCACCACCTCTGCATTATGTGTTTAAACTTCACATGTACACAGTTATGTGCATGTTCATGTGTGCATGGTCACACATATGTTTGCATACACTCTATCACACATACCCACGTGCATGTAGTTATACACATCCATATACGGTTACATGCAGAATAACATGTGCTGTTACACATGTCTGTGTGTTTGCTGTTACACACATGTTCACAAGTGCATGGTTACGCTCAGGTTCACACATGTGTGGTTACATGTATGCTTGGTTGGCGAAAAGCTCTGAACTTGTTGGAGCATCATACCGCAGACCAAAGACTGTGATTTCAATCCCCAATCAGAGTGCATACAGGAGGCAACCAATCAGTGTTTCTTCCTCACAAGGAGGTCTCATTTTCTCTTTTCCCTCCTCTCTCTCTAAAGGTAATAAACATACACTTAGGCGAGGATTTTAAAAAAACAGTGCATATCAGATGGACATGCTTTTTTCCCCCTATGTGTATAATACGTTAGTAAAAAGTTTAAAAAGCATTCGTCGCCCAAAGCATTGAAAGCACAGTGTTTAAAAATGTGTTTTTCTGGGGGGTGAGATTCTTTGGAATTCACCTGCTCCTCATCCCTGAGTTTTCTCATCTATGTTTCTATATTCTAGTTTGTTTTACAATGAATGTACAGTATATAAAGTGTTTAAGGATGCCCCACTCTCTCCTGGATGAGGCTCCTCTGCCTGTCACAGGAGAGAGGGAATATTTGAGTCACACCTCGTGTCCAGGTGTAGCTTCTTATCGGAGCAGTGGACCCATGAATTAGCATGCCTGGACCTAGGGTCTTCCATCAAACACGGAAAGACACCCTTATCTCATCACACTCTGCAGCCGACAGGCCCCGGAGCCCTCCCATGGCAGTCTCAGTGAGGATGACGCCGGGAGAGAAGGCGAGCTGATGTCACTGGCCAGGGGACCCCTCGCTGCAGACTAGGGAGGTCATCAGAGCCGGGCCTTTAGCTTTGGAACTCAAAATTTGTCCATCCATCCTGCAAATACTCATTGAGCATCTGCTACGGGAGAGATCTCGTTCTAGGTGTTGGGGATACAGCTGTCAATCAAAGCCCTGCTCTCGAGGGGTTGTATTTTAGTGGGAGGCTAGATGTTTCAAAACACAAGGAGTAGCAAAATCTATGAATGTTATGGGAAAGGAAGGAGTGGAGAGAGATAGGGATGCTCCTTTAGTCAGGTGGGAGTCAGGCCTCTTTGACAAGGTAATGTTAGAGTGGAAATAGTGGTGAGATTGGGCGTGGCAGGTGGAACAGCAAAGCCAAGGTCCTGGGGTGACTGCGTGCTCAGAAAGCTCATGGACAGAGAGGCAACTAGCTGGCATGGCTGGAGTGAAGTGAACAAGGAGGGGGGTGGCCGCAGTTCGGCCTGAGTGGCCGAGGGGAAGGGTGGTCTGGGTGGTCTTGGTAGGGGCTCTGGTTTTACTCTGAGTGAGACAGAAGCCAGTGGACCATAAAGGCTAACCCTGTGTGGTGGGTTCACCATGCAGCTGCAAACACCAGGCAGTGGAGAGGTGGGCCTATGATCCTGCCCTTGAACCTGATGGGCTGGTGACCGAGCAACAGAATTCAGTGGAAGTGATGCTCCATGTCTTCCAAAGCTGGGCCACCAAAGGCGATGCAACTGTCCCCTTGTATGTAAAAATATTTGCTCGTGGAAGCCTGCCAGTCTGGTAAAAAGTCCATCTGCCATATTATCAGGAAGAATGGGCTGACGGGAAGAGATAGGGCCCAGGTCTGGGGTCTGACTTTTTTCACTGTTGCAGGAGACCCCTTGGATCCGTGGCTCCCACAACCCAACCTACCCCATCTCTTCATCTCTGACCCTTGAAGCTTGCCGCATACATCCAAACTGTTCAGTGAAAGAAAAAATACTGATGACAATGAGAACAAAATCCAATATTTTAAGTTATATCATGTTTAACTCGGATAGCTCTGTAGATAGTATTTTGGCTTAACCCGTTCCCCTCTCCTTCCCGCACAATTCTGTCATTGGTAGAGAAAGCAGGGTCAGACGATCCTAGTCTGAGTCCCAGGCCTGGCAGATGGACAGCTCTACATCTCTGGGCCTCCTTCCTTGGGGGAGTGATGCTAATGCCCAACGCACAGGCCATGGGGAAGAGTAGACGTGACAAAGCGCATGACAGTTCCTGATGCCCATGGAACTCTAAGCCACGGCTTCCTTTCCTTCTTTCTTTCCTTCTTAGAAACTTTCATGAATTCAAATAGAAAAGCAGGCCACTGTTTCCCTCCCTAAATTGTCACTATCTGGAGAGTCATGCAAGCATCACCCTTCCCACAGTGCTGTCCCTTGATGCTTCCCTGAGATGTCACCGAAGAGGGAGGGCAGAGGATCCACCGGATCCTGCTAGCATAGACTCACCTGGGCATGGGTCAATCTCATAGGGATTTGTCAGTGTTTCGTGCCCTCTGCCCGAGGAGCAGGGAGCCCAGGGGTGCTCAGCTTTGTGGGTCTGGCCCAGTCAGTTGTTGCTACATAAGAAATTCCCCCAAAGCGCTGGCTCACCAACCCAGTTATTGCCTGGCTCAGTGAGGAGGCTGTCACCCAGGCTCTCACATGGCTGCAGGCACGTGGTGGCTGGGCCTGGGCTCACCTGAAAGGCTTCTTTGCTCCTAGTGTCTGGGCTGGAGGCCTCAGATAGCTGGGCCTTGGGACAGCCGGGTCTCCTCCAGCGTTCCCCACCCAATGTGGTCCCACCAGCCAAACTTATTAAATGATGACTTGGCACTTGTAAGTGCTTCCCATGCTTGATTGACTGGTCCACGGTAGGATGATCATGTGGAAAAGTATTCTGGGCAGAAGAGATAGCAGTTGCAAAGTCTCTGAGCTGGGAATGGCGTGGCTTCAGTTTCCCTCTCCAAAATGGGGATGATGGTTCCTTGTACACGATGCTGGCCGGTGCCTTGAGTGAAATGAAGCCGGTGAGGTGTGGGTGCATGCCCCTGCTCAGAGGGTTAGGGAGCTCGCTCACGGTAAAGACACACATTCCAGGGGCTCTGAGGGGCTCTTGCCGGCCGGGAATCATACAAAGAAGGGCAGCTCATCATCACAGATGCCATGTGCCACTCAGGGCTCAGGGATGGACTGGAGACCAGAATCGGGACACGGGGACATCTGTCACCACGGCAGGGCATTTCTTCTGCCCCTTAAAGCCAGAATTATGAATGGCTCTTCTGTGCTCTGCCCATACCAAAGCAGCTTCCACATGTCACCCGTCAATAACGGTGTATATTTAGCAGCAGCCCGCCCTGGGGAAGCCCAAAACCTGCACTTGAAAGCATCCACGTGGCCTCGCAGCTGCCTGGGTGGAGGACTGGGAAGGGGGGCAGCTGGACTTGGGGTGGGTCAGAGGGGAGAAGGGGTAAGCTGGAGGTCAGAGGACAGGTCACATTTGTTTCTCGGGGTGGGACGCCAGGGTCCAGTCCCTGGGTGGCCTCCCTTTAGGAGATAGGCGGCTGAGCTGGGGGCCTTCGTGTCTTTGTCCATCCATTGCCCACCCCGGGGCCCAGCCTGTGACTGTGGAGCCTGTGGGGTGAGCTCATGGACACAGAGTTGCAGGCTGACGAGGCCCGGACCTTTCCATGAGGACTGGTGTGCAGGCGGCCTGAGAGCACCCGACCCCTGACTGAGTGCCGGGCTGGCCTGGCTGTCTCTGGCCTGTCGTCCCAGGTCTGGGGCCCCATGAGTGCTGTGACTGCAAAGAGGATACAGCCAGGGCAGGGGCCTGCAGGGCCTTCCTTTCTCCAAGTCGGACAAGGAATCTGCTTGACCTGGTGTACAGGGCGGGACCAAGAAGCGTGCCCCGTGCCAGAGAAACAGGCAGCAGAGCCTACGCTCTCCCTCGTCCCAAATATCTTTTTGCTCCTGGCTCCATTGGCTTGAATTAAGGAAACTTACAGGAAATAATCAATGTGACACTTCTTAAATTAAAACAACTATATATTTTTCCTATGAAAACATAATAGATGCTCATTAAATATTTTTTATGATATAGAAGGGGATAAAGGAGAAAATATGAATTGACTCCACCCATCAGAGAAAACCACCCTTTAACCACTATTGTTCCAGACCCCTATATGTTTTGATTGCGATTTACTTTATTATTTCTGTGCGTGTGTGTGTGTTTTGTGTTTTAATAGGCTTGAACTGTAATCCTAGCCATCGCTCTCTTTTTCTTAACCTTGCGCCTGCTATCCCGACCCACTTCTCCCCCCCCACTCCATCCTTCCCCCTAAAATGTAGGCCTAATCTCTCCAAGGGAGCCACAGCCCAGAGGATTCTGGGAGAGGGATGGGCGGTGGGGGAGGGGCAGAGGCAGAGGCAGGACAATGGGGCCTTGTTTCCTATGTGGGCAAAACTCCGCTGGACCCCACTGGCGAGTGTGTTTGGCTCCTTGCGGAGTCAGCAGTCTGCCCTGAGCCAGTAAGAGGCTAATTAAGAGGGGCTCACTCCTGCGCAAGCACTGGCTGCACATCAGAGGGCCCACAGTGATGACTGTTTTGGTCAGGAAGCTGGGGACATTGTCATGGGGGAGAACAAACCAGGGCACAGAGGTGCCGGCTGCCGGCTCCCCGCCCCCTCTCACCCCAGCTCCTGTCCTTTATCAGTTTCCTCCTCCCTCTGGCTGCAAACAAAAGGCCCCCGGTACCTGGGGGCCGGGGAGACACTGTGACACAGGATGTTCCCAGCATTTTGGATATTTCCTCCGCGGTCTGACCAATACGTCCTAGAGAAAGCGCTGGGATTCTCCAGGGAGCGCGGGACTGTAAAAACTCCAAAACACAGTAATAACAAAGCCATAAATCTGGGCCTGCCGCGGCAGCTCTGGCTGAGGGCGTCCAGCTCAGGCCACGCTGTGTGGCCAGGGGAAGCCCAAGAACTCAAAAGTAGTCAGAATCTCAAGCACTACAATGCGGCGTGGAGTCGTGTTTTTCATGTTTTCCACAGGTGGCGGTCTGGGCTGGCTTTTGTCAGGTGCTTGAATGGGTATAGGTCACAAACTCCCATGATGCAGCAAAGGGAAGCGGGACAGGCTGCAGATCTGGGGGTAGCAGTGGGATGCACAGGCAGGGCACCCAGAAGAGCAAGGTTTGGTTCTCATCTCTGTTCTCTTTTGGGTGAGCAGGTTGATTAAGCTTAGCTTGCTTGACTTTCCTTCTCTGTAGAATGGGGCAAATTTTAGCACCTGCTTGTGAGTTTAAAACCCAGGGCGAGATGAGCTAGTGCCTACCCTAAGAGTAGTGTGTAGTGGCAAGGAGACAGTTTGCACTCACAGCATGTCTACCACCTGTCCTTCTCGTGAGCACTGTGTCCTCTTTGCAAACAGGAACTACTTTAGGTGTTTCAAACAGGGATTTGATACAGGGATGTGGTTTTATAGCTGGCGAGTGAACGGAGACATCAAGTAGGGGTGGTGAGGCCCCACAGGGATTAGAAAGAGCTTCTGCTTGAGCCTGAGGGACTTATCTCTCCTCCTGTCCCAATTTCTCCCTAACGGTGCTCCTTCAGCTGAGCCTGCCCAGAAGTCAGAGAGCAAGGGAGCCTGGGAAATGTAGTTCTTGAGGTACAAAGCAATAAGAGGTAAGAAGGAACAGCCCCAGACCAGCACAGAGCAAAGATCATGGTGGCTAATGATAAGGGTTATGGGGAGGGATTTTCTGGCCTTGGATCCTAGCTCCCCACTTTTTAGCTGGGTAATCTTGAGTGAATTGTATATAACATCTCTTGGTTTGGTTTTCTCATCCATAAGCAGAGATATTGAACTTTTAACGTACTGGGTTGTTACGGAGAACAAACAAGATACGTAAGTGAAGTCATTCGCCAAAGGCTTGGCCCAGAGCACACCCTCAATAAATGTCAGCCATCACCTATTGCAGAAAACTGGATTCGAGCAGAGATCAGATCGAGGCCTGAGTGTGCCAGGAAACATCGCCTAACTTGCAGCATGGTTCTTGGCATATCTGGGCTTGGGTCCCTTTTCAAAGAAACAGGTATAACAACCACTCTCTTGGGAAGGAATCACTCATCCGAGCTCTCCACAGCCCCTGCCAAGAATGACATAAGCTCCACGCTGAAGGTGGCTCTGGAGGGAAGGAAACAGGTTGAGGGCATCTCCCTGTCACACACATTCTTCAGGGATTAGAAAACCATTAGCCGTTACCGCAATGGAGACATTCGGCAATGGTCACTGTCATCGGAAAGCTGGGCATGTCCCTGCTTCTCATTTCCCCGTCCAGGGATTTCAACGTTCCTGACACCGCAGCACAGCCTGCTGGCGTGCCTTCTCATCCTGGTTGCGTACACACTGAGCTCACAAGCGGGAAGAAATTGTTCCATTTCTGGACGGGAGCCTCTGAAGTAACTTCTTCACTTCCCAAGCAGGTCTTGAAAGAGGCCACGGAGTGAGTAATTCTCACCACGCCCTGGCTGGACCAGCTCACTGGAGCACTCAGGGTACCAGCCCTTCTTGGGGTCTCTTGCCTTTGTCATGCTGGTCAAAGTGGATTAGCTAAATCGAACATGCTGGTGAGGCTGGGGAAGCTGGACTTCAGACATGCTTTGGATTGCTTCTCAACTCGCTCTGAACCGAGGCTGCACTGTCTGATAGGAGAATAAGTCTTTGTCCCAGCAAACCATCTATAGAGGAAGTGATGATGATGGTAATGAAGGTGGTGGTGATAAGAGCTATCATTTTTTAGTGTTATCAGTCAGGAGCCATGCTAAGCACCATGTACATTCCATTTAATCCTCCCAGAAGTCCAAGGAGCCAAATGCTTTCCTGTGAAATTGCCACCATTTTACAGGTGAGGAAGCTGAGGGCTGGAGGAGTTAAGTTATCTACCTGGGGTCATAGCACTGGCGGGTGGTCAGGTGCAGTCATTGTAGGTCTATCTGAGGCCATAGCCCACATGCACCTGCTGGCCCCATGCTAGGCACAGTGCTAGACTCTCTGCTGTCCTTTCAAAGCCACCAAGGCTGCTAGATTCTGTGGTCCAGCCCCATCCAAGAGAGGAGAGCAGAGTCCTCTGTTTTGGGAGGATGCGTGAGGGTAAGGCTGCCTCTGGAATGGTGAGGGGGACACACCTTTTCTCCTATGCCTCCCCACATGTTGTCAGTGAGTGGCTGAGTAATCAGCTGAAGCTGGGGGCTGGCAGGGAAGAGGGGATGAGAACGCACACCAGCTTGGATGTGTGTTGGGTGCTGCATTTGGGGGGTTGAAAAGGGCAGATAAAGAAACACAGAGCCCTGGCAGTGGCTGGCCCGTGAGACGGTGTGTATAGATGTGCATGACATGGGCTTGAGGATGCAGGATTCTAGAACCTTCCCTTCTTAGTTCCACTGCTTTGGACAAGAGGCTTCACCTCTTTCAGCCTTAGTTTCCTCACCTGTACCCAAGAACTGATAGAGTAACTCCTTCCTAAGGTTATTAAAGGCAGAAATGAGCCAGTGCACGTGGTACCTCCTGCTAAGCCTGCCTCAGATGCTTGTCTATGTGGGATTTATGTTCAGGCAAGTGCGTTGGGGCTTCGATACCTGTCAGCTATGTCACGATGAGAGCCTTTTCCCATGTGACAGATCAGGAAACAGACTGGGAGAGGCCAGGTCTAAGTGGCAGGGCTGGGATGATAACTCAAGACTTCTGAGGTCTGGCCAAGGCTTGGGAGCAAGGCTCCTGTCCCCAAGTTCTTCCTGCACAGTCACTTGTTGTTCCAACTCCAGCATCACCTTCTTACTTCATATAGAAAACATGGGCATCGTATATTATGCACGTAATACAATATAGTATATAAAATATTATGCACGGTTAACATTTTATAACCCATAATGCCATTTATGTAAAGGGAAGTGAATGGAGTTCTGTTTTCATCCAGAACTGCATGAAGCCCTGTGAGATGACTGGGGACACACTGGTGAATTATAAAACCAGGTGAGGACCTGCTGGCTCAGGTGCCCGTGTGTCCTTAAGGAAACATTTGGCTTTAGGAAAGAGAAGGCAGCTGCTCTTAATCCCAAGAGTTCCTTAAAAGAGAACAATATTTTCATATCAAAAGAGAAAAGAAAGAAAGAAAATGGTGGGGAGGGCAGGTAAACTGCCTCAGAGTCCTATGACCTTCAGAACCACAGTGAGAAGAGCGGCCACTCGTGGGCCACCCGTGGGCTGGAGGACCTGCATTCATCCTGTCATCGAATCCTTCCAGTGACACCTGTGTGTGGAAACAGGCCCGGCTGTCTCTCACGTGCAGGAGAGAAGACGCAGCTCAGGAGGTGATTAGCCAGGGTCAGGGTGCTGGGGGCCGGGATTCCCCTCCTGCTCTGACTGCAGAGCACTTGGCACGCTTCCAGGCTGCGGCGCAAGATAAGGCTCCTGAGCTGCCCGTTCCCGCTCATCCTGTGGGATAGGAAGGAAAGACTCCAGACATAATTAGAAGAGTTTTGGAGTGAGTGGAAAGTTCTCAGGAAATGTATTATCATTAGAGCTGGCCTCTCCTCCCAGGAGAGAGTGTGCACGGGTGTTTATTGTGCATACGTTCACCTCCCAACTTCCCATCTGAAATCCTTTTCATCAGAAATAAAGCAAAAAATCAGGGCTGCTTCCCTGTGCGAACTTTTCTTTCTGCCGCATTTCAAAGAGAACCTGAGAGGCGGTCAGCCCCGACGTACACCTGGTTTAAGGGGATTTCTGATCACCCCGTGGACTCAGAAACTTTGTCTGCCTGTGCCTCAGTTTCCCCTCCTACAAACGGCCTGTGAGCACACAGAGGAGGGTATTGCTTGGAGGACCCTCTTCAACCCCAAGAGTCTTTTTTTCTGGCAAAGAAAGCCTAGAGCAGACAGTAGGACCTCGTGGGTGAAAGCAGAGGCTCTAGAGCGAGACTGTGGCTCTAGGATTGTGACTGTTCGGCCACCGGGCTCCGCTGTGGCTGGCGGCAACTGAAGCTCCCAGGCGAGGTGCAGTCCTTTCCCTTATGTGTCTCCTCCGCCTCTGCTTTGCACCTTCCAAGTCCTTCTCACTCAGAGATGCTTATTTAATGTCCAGTGTGTTGGTTAGACTCAGGGCTTCGTTGTCTGTGACAACTCAGTGCCTGGTACCCAGACCCAGCTTCTGGAAAGCTTTCTCCCTCCCGCCAGCATGTGACCACAGCTAGTCATTTCCAGGGACAACTTCCAGGGCAATGGGCATGCCCAGTGCATTCGGCAGATGGGGAAACTGAGGTTTTCCTCTAGACTCTGTGTGTGGTCGAGGCTTCTCCTGCAGGGTCTGTGTCTTGCGGGGGTATGACCAGGGCCAGTGCCACTCTTGCCCTGGATGCTGTGGCAGCCTGTGTCCCAGGTGTCCCCTCAGTGTGGCCTCTCTCAAGGACACTTGTACAACATCAGGAGGGGAAACCTTAAATAAACTCCAGGAAGAACAGATCTGTTCTCCCCACTTTCCCAGAACCCAAGGGCTTCCACACTTTGGGAACGTGTTGATTTTGAACCTGAGCCCGCCGTGGGCCTGGACATTGATCAAAGAGGGTGTATTGTTTTTCCTAAAAGTGTTGGGACAGATCAGAGCGGCAGAATTTCAGGTGCTGTGACTCAGCGTTTCCTCTGCCACTACCACCTTCGCTCCCTGGGCCCCAAGCAAGGTGGCATCCAGTCCGTTTCCTCAGGGAGGTGTCCTGCATGGGGCTTAAGGTCGTGGGACTGAAATCGGACAAAAATGGTTTTAAATGAGCCATCTACCGTCTGCTCAGAATGGTGGGCCAGCTCCCGTGCCTCTGTGAGTCTCGGTGACTCATTTAAAACGGGGTAAGAATGAGGGTTGCACTGCCCACCTGGTGGGTAAGGTCAAGACGAAACAAGGACTTGGGAAATGCACGCAAAGTTTGTAGCAGAGAGAATGGCGTGGAGTGAACGCTCGCAGCCAACTTGTTAGTGACTGGAACATTCCCTCGGCCTCTCGCAAGGTCATCTAACATACCCACAGCTTTCTTCTCTATGCACCTGCTTCCCTCCATCCCTTGGCTCTGTGAGCAAACCTGTGCAAGGACTCCGTGCTCCAGAGTGGACCCCCGCAAGTGAGGGACAAGAGAAAGTGGGCGAACATCCAGCTCTTTTGTCCCTCAGGGATATAATTCCAAGGTGACCCCCACGGGATAGCACCCTGGCTACTCCAGCAGCCACCTCTTTGTCAATGTTCCCAGGTGGGCTTCCCCCCTTCCCCCACTCCCCTCTAGGTGCTCCCTGCTCCCCTGCTCCCCAATCCTTTTCTCTCATGTCCCCACGTGTGCTTGGGAGGGACCTAACCAAGCCAGTACTCAGTAAATATTAGCTATTCTTCTTCTTCTTCTTCAAATAGGCTGGATGCCAAATGAGAGTAAATTAGTGGCCAGATTTGTCCTCTGGGCTCCGTTTCTCTTCACAGGCAGAGAAGGGGTCTCATCGACATGATGGCAGGCATCTGATCTGGAAACACTGTTTTTTTATTATATAGGCTTTCCTAGAGCAACTAGTAGGTGTCCGGTACTGGGCGAGTGGCAAGGAACCTGGCGCTCCCCCGGGCAGCACAGGAATCTGGGCTCAGTCTCGAGTACTGGGAGCTGAGAGGGTGTTTGGAGCCACAGATAACATCGCACCCGAGCTTAACATCAGGGACCTGGGACTGGGACATCATGGTGTTGTTTGGACTTTTTTGTCCTTCTGGAAGGGACACACATCACTTTTGTAACAAGGAAAAATATATGTACTTTGAAGCCCAGAGAGTGGGGGGCTGGTGTTACATGCAGAGGGCTGGGGTCCGTGGAGTTGGGCAGCTCAGGGAGTGAACTCCAGGCTTTGGGGTGGAGGGATTTCTGTGAGAATTCCATAATGCTGATGGAATTCTGTTGCGGGAAAATGGTCTGCCACGCGGAATTCTGCACCCGACTCAGGTGGAATCACAGAACCACTAAAAGCCAGAAGTGGACCCAGCGTAAGGACTGCTCAGTGTCAAAGAACCTTCTGACAATTCAGGCAAGAGGTTTTGAGGACTTCAGAGCAGAGTACTTGACTGATTTGCTGTCGGGAGGGGATCTCTTTTCCCCGCAAGGACAGCACACACATGAAGGTGTAATTCTGATGAAAACATGCGTTGGGGCCCGTGGAGGGCAAGCAAGGAGACCTGTAGTCTCCAGAAGGGTACAAGCAACACCTTCACTGCAGGTGAATTAAATTGACCCTGGCGCCGAACCCAATACTGCAGATTTAGATTTGGCAAGAGTGTTAGAATCCAAGGACATCTGCATGTACACAAATAGTTATTAGTGACCGTTGGTGGCTCTCCAGTCCTCTCTTCCCAAAGCTGGTGCTGGCCGGTCAAGGCAAGAGACCTGTCCCTGCTCCCTGGGGCCACCTCGCTCCGTAGCAAGGCTGCCTCCCAGCCTTGCTTCAATGACACGAATTGTCTTGTGCTCAAATGCTCTCAGGATTTCCAAGTCTGCTATTGATTTTCAAACTGCAAACAAAAATGTATTCATTCGCTGGGCCTCGCCATAGCCTTACATTATCCACTTAGAGTCACATTACAAAAATAGCTTTCAACCGTTTTGCTTGAAATATTGGACACATCCACTCACTGACAGGGAGGTTTTGTTTGGTTGTCTAGCTCAGCTTCGGGGCATAACTTTTCACACCGATGGTGTACACACCCGTCACTTTGACACAAGCGGGGATGTCGGTATTTATTTTTGCCTCGAGAAAATGATGGGCG
Source organism: Mormoops blainvillei (assembly GCA_004026545.1). Taxonomy (NCBI): domain Eukaryota; kingdom Metazoa; phylum Chordata; class Mammalia; order Chiroptera; family Mormoopidae; genus Mormoops; species Mormoops blainvillei. The sequence goes on along the minus strand of PVJD01006936.1, from coordinate 7,820 downwards.
AACAGGCAAAATAAAAAAGAATTTCCAGAAAGGCCTGCACCCAGCTCTCACCACATCTGTGGGCACTGATGTTTTCCCTGGGCTCTTGAATTCCTTTGGTTTGAGGGAAGAGTCCTTCTTCCAGCTCTAAATGGGGCCTGGCTAGAAACGTGGGCTCTCCAACCCCTAGCTGCCCATTGACGGCAGTGGAGGAGCTGTTACAAAATGCCAGGGCCGAGCCCCGCCTAAGGCCCATTAGGTCTGCAGCCCTCAGTGATCTTGACGAGCAGCCGGGGTGGAGAAGCCCTGCCCTAACCATCCCTTCCCTTTGCAGGAGAATACGGCCATCACAGCAGCTTGGAAGCAGCCGGGTAACTTCTCTGGCTGATCATTTCCAGGGACTGCCACAGGTCCCATGTCTCCTGTGGTCACCCTGGCCCAAGCTGGCCGCCATCTCCCACCTGATGGCCCCATCTTTTATTTTAAATTTATTTTTTGTGACTTTCGATTTGTTTTCATTAAAAAAGACCTTTTTTACTTTGAGATAATTGTACATTCACATGTAGTTGTAAGAAATAATACAGAGAGCCCTGCCTAGGTGGCTCAGTTGGTTGGAGTGTTGACTCATGCAGCAGAAGGCTGTGGGTTTGATCTCCGGCCAGGTTGCAGGTTCGATTCCCTGTTGGGACACGTACCAGAGGCAACAGATCAATGTTTCTCTCTCACATTGATGTTTCTCTCTCTCTCTTCCTTCCTCTCGCTCTAAAATCAACGAACATATCCTTGGGTGAGGATTTTTTTTAAAAAAAGAAAGAAAGAATACAGAGAAATCCCAAGTACCCTTCACCCAATTTCCAGCATAGGAACTCCTGCATTACTGTATATAGTATGTTAGCATGAGCACAAACAGGAAGTTGACACTGATGCTGCCCATTGATTTCATTCAGATCTCACCAGTTTTACATGCACTCCTTTATGTGAGTGTGTGTGTGTATTTTGTTTTATGCAATTTTATCACATGGGTACATTCACGTGACCACAGCCACAGTCAGTATATGAAACAGTCCATCACTTCACAAGGGTCCCTCATACTACCTTCCACAGCCACAGCCACCCACCTCCAGATGTCACCCCTGACCCCTGGGTCCTGGAACTCCTCTGGCTGCCCTCCCTGCAGAGCCTGCCCCCAACTTCCCAGCCCCCACTTCGCTTCCTCACTGATAGACGAATCGTGAATGAACACAGAGGGCAGGTTACCGTGGTTGGACCCCTGGCCCTACCACTGAGGAAGTCAATCAACCATTTCAAACCTCGGCCTCAGTCTGTAAAGAGGGGATTGTCACAGTGCCCCCTCCACGTGGAGCTGCCATGCTGATTAAACAAGCTGCTATGAGGAAAGCACTGGCGTCCACGCATGCTCATCAAGGCTCGGTGACCATTAGCTGCTATTGCTTAACAACGCTCCACACGGGCACAGCTGGAGTGCCAGGTGCGGCCCCTGCCCCCGGGGCCTTATAATCTAGTTCCCGAGAAAAGACGCACAGTGCCTCACCCTCGGAAGACACCCGTTATCACCTACTCATTCTGAAAATGACATGAAACAACACAACAAATGTAGGATGGGTCAGTTCTGGATTTTATAATGGTAGGGATTTAAAATAAGCTATTTGAAAAGGACTTCTAGTTCATTAGTTTCTGATATGGAAATATTAATAACGTGGGGAACTAGAGAACTAACTTAACCATGGGACCTAATTAATTTTATCCTCTCAACACCCCTAGGAGGTAGCTGTTATGATCCCATTTCGCCAATGGGTAAACTCAGGCTCTGAGAAGTAAGGAATCTCGACAAGTGGTGGCACCAGGAATCGAACCCATGTTCAGCTGGCCCCAGAAACCACTCTCTTCATACCCCAAGTTCTTTCTTACAAACTTCTTCAGCCCAGAGACAGCCTCCCATTTTACTACACTGCACGGGGACCCCTCTTCCTGCAGACGGTCACAGTAGAGTTGTGAATCAACTGGGTCCCCAGAGTTCACTTGGGCTGCCTGAAATGCTCCAGCCCCCAGACAATATTTGTTTTTGCCCTCCTGCGAGTATTTCCATTTGCTTTGGATGGAAAAACAAGCCTTTCTGTTGTTGTGAGCATTTCAAAGGGCCCCGCCATCCCACAAGATATCCGCTGGAATGCCGTACCAGGAACAGCACGTTGTTTCAGATGTATTGATTTTTATCAGCTTTTGACCCCCTTTATTTATGAAAAATATCTGGCTCCCAAATATGACTACTTTGAAGGCACAGTGATAAGACACAGTGTCCAAAAGTGAACAGGATCTTGCAGGCCCACACCCGGCACAGCAAGGCTTCACCTCGATGTGCACTTGTGTCCGGGAATTGAATGGAAACAGAGCCTGCCGCACCCGCACCACGTCCACCCAGGGTGGCTGGGGTGTGAAAACCACTTTGGCATCTGTGATGCCCTTGGTGCTGAACGAAGGGGGGCAAAGATCAGGGTCAGGAGAAGGATGCCATGAAATGGACATGACCTTGGGCTGGATCCCTCAGATCCACAAGCCTGTCTTCTGCACCTGGGACCTTCTCAGTGGAAAAAATGGTGAAGCATCTGTGACTCAGGAAAAGGACGGCCTTTTGAAGTTACAAGGGAGCCACGAGAGTCCCTGGAAGCAGGGGATGACCTGCACTGCAGCGCCATCAGGCAAGGGACCCTCTCTGCGTCTCACTATCCAGACAGCGAGGGATGAGGACACGGCTATGTCTACTTTATAATGTTATTGGCAGTTGAGGTCCTGCATGTGGAACAGTGACAATGGAATATGACACTAAAAAGGAATGAAGCCCTGGCTCATACTACAACATGGGTGAACCTCGAGCACAGTATGCTGAGTGAGAGAAGCCAGATGCAAAGGACCATATATCACATGAATTTGTTTATAATGAACTGTCCAGGATAGGCAGATCTACAGAGGCAGAAAGTAGGTGCGTGGCTGCCGGGAGCTGGGGGTTAAGGGGAGCTGGAGGGATGATGGCTAAGGGGTACTGAGTTTGTTTAGGGGGCAATGAAAGTGTTCTATAGTCGACAGTGGTGACAGTTGCACAGCTCAGTGAGTAGGCTAAGACCCATTGAATTGTACACTTTAAAAGGGCGAATTGTCTGGTATGTGAGTGACATGTCAATAAAACTGTTAAAAACACAGAGGGGTGGGAGTTCCTGAGACTGAATACTTTTGTTCAGTGTGACTTCCTGAGAGGACGGTTGTCGGCAGCCCTCCCCGAACTCCCAACCATGAGAAGGTTGACCTTTGTGTGTGTGTGTGTGTGTGTGTGTGTGTGTATGGTGCAGGAACCTCGCCTGAGCCTGCTATTCTGAGGCACACACTTTGGGGATCCCTGGGGAAGTGAGCTGGCTGACAGCTTGTCTCTCAAAGAGGCTTTCGCCTTGACATGGCCCTGAGGTGTTTGTGGATTTGATCAGCACGAGCTGAAACCGTGTTTGCTGAGTTCGCATCCCCGTTGCCGGGGTGTCAGAAAAGGCCAGCGCCCTGGGGAGGGGGCCAGGCCCAGCGCACATTCTGCGCCCTCCTCCCTGGCTGCTCTCAGAAAATCTCTGCCATTTCCTGTCTGCTCACAGACACCCCCATAAACCACCCCACTTCCTTATTCCCCTGACTTTAAGCACAGCCTCTGATAACCTGTGACCCAGAACAAATTAGTCTGTGATGACCATCGGAACTCCCCAAAGTCTTATTTTGTAACTTAAACTAGCCCGTCGCCCTGGAACACTGGCGGTGTTGGGCTCTCTGCCTCTCCCAGGGCGCGTGTTGGGGCTCGAGTTGGAAGCAGCCCTCCTCGCTTCCCGTCATCCAAGAGGACTGTCTGCCATGTGGCTGCGAGCACAGCCCTTGCCTTCCCGTGCTGACGCGGAGTGAGAGTGAGGGCAGGGGGCAGGAAGACTCACCTGGGCTTTGACCCCACTCGCCAGCGCTGCGGCCCCTGCGCCCCAGCTTTGTGGCCGCAGCACGTGTGACAGGGCGGATGTGGGGACGCACCATGGCTGGCCTTGGAAACATTTTCAACGAACGGCTCAAATACTCGAGTTTCCTTTTAGAAACAACTTTGTACCTAATGTTTTTAAATCGTGAAGTATACCAAACATCTAGAAAATGTCTATAGATAACAGCAAACCTGCCATGTGGATTTTAAAACATTTTTTGAAGTGAACTTTTTGTTAAAGTATAAGATACAGTCTGAAAAGTGCACCCATCCTAAGGGCGCAGGCCGAGGAGTTGCCATAACGTGAAGACACCAGTGTCACCAGCACCCAGAGAGAGAAACAGAACAAGACCTGCCAGGAGCCGCTCACTCCCCGCCAGGTCTCTGCCCCTTGAGCCTCATCCCCTGCCCTCTCTACCAAGCAGATTAGTTAGGCTGGTTCTGGGGCTCGATCGAATTCTGTAGAAATGCAGACAGAGATGCGCCCCTTCTTGCCATGTTTCTTCCTCTGACCCGCACACCTGAGAGGCCCCTCCCACCGCCACATGTGATCGTGCCTGGTGTGTTCTTTATTGTAGGTCCCACTGTTGATGGGCATTGGGCGTAGGTTTTGTCATGACTGGTGCTGCTGTGAAGGTCCCTGTAGGTGTCTTTTTGGGAACATAGGCACTGATTTTGGGAGGCATATACCCAGCAGTGGCACCGCGGGGACAGAGGATGTGGCTAAGCCGGGATCTACAAGACATGGTCAAACGACCTTCCAGGTGGCTGTGCCACTGGGCACTCCTGCCAACAGCACACACACTTGTCCATTCTCAGACTGTGGCCTCCCTTCAGCCCACCGAGCGGGAGTGAAGGGGCCACTCCATGTGGCTTTAACCTGCATTTCCTAGGCGACTAATCGAATGGACACATTTCACACATTTATTGGCTGCTTGTATGTACCATCTCTCAGGGTCAATCATGTTTTAATTTTGTCTACTTAAAAACCTTGTGGGTAGAGCGTTTCTCCACCTTCCTCCTTCCTCAGAGGTAACCTCTGTCAGAAGTTGGGGTTTCCCTCTGTTCTTATTTCATACTTTAATTGCACAATTATATTTGTTTCACTGTAACACTTTAACTTTCTTTCCTTTCAGCTATTAGCACTAACCCAGTGCTCCCAGTTTCCTGTGGGGATGTTTTCACCACCTCACATTGTCATCCCAGTCCACACCTCATGCTGCTACACTTGACCTCACACCACACCTTCTGCTCACATATCACACCTCACACTAACACAGCATCACACTCGTGCTCACACAACACCTCACACCACACACATACCACCTCACACACCACACTTTCCACCCACACCGCACTTCACACTCACACACCTCACACTAACACACCATCACATTCACATTCACACCACATCTCACACACACCACACCTCACACTTCACATGCACGACACACTCACATACCACATCTCACACTAACATGTGCTCACACCATGCTACACCTCACACCTCACACTAACACATCACATTCATGCTCACACCACACCTCATATTAACACACATAGCACACTCATGCTCACATGCACACCACAGGCATGCTCACACCGCACCTCACACTCATCACATGTAGCTCCTCATGTTCACGCTGCACCTCCTTACACTTCCACACTTGGTCCATTTGCCGCAGACCCGTATCCACCTGGCTGTTCCTTCCCATGTCTCTTGAAGGGAGAAGGAAGAAGACGACGGGAGATTGGAATTTGTTCTCCAGATATTGCCTACTGTGTCTCCCAAAATTCATAGGTTGGAATCCTAATGTCCACGGTGATGGTGTTAGGAGGCGGAACCTTTGGGGTGATCAGGTCATGAGGGTGGAGCCCCCATGAATGGGGGTAGTGCCCTTGTAAAAGAGACCCCAAGAGCTCCCTTGCCCCTTCTGCCATGTGAGGACACAGCAAGAAATTTGTGACCCAAAAGAGGGCTCTCATCTCACGCCGCTGGCACCCTGCTCTCAGACTTCCACCCTCCAGAACTGTAAGAATTAAAGTCCCGTTTCTATAAGCCACCAGCCCACGGTATTTTGTCATAGAAGCCCAAGCGGACTGAAACATTATCCCATGCTTATACTACTTCATTTAATCTTCACAGGTATCCAATAAAAGAGGTTATCGACTTCATTTAAGAAATGTGCCGAATGTAGTTCAGAGAGGCTGTCTTACCTAAAGGCACACAGCGAGGAAGTATCAGAATGAAAATTCTAACGCAGGTCTGACCCTAAGCTCATGCTTTTGTCCCTAGGAGGAGGGACGTGGTTAACACAGTCATACTCAAGCTCCTCCCTCCGATCCTACTGACACACACAGGTCAGCTGGGACGAGGCCCAGCCACCGCACTGACCACTGCGCAGCCAACGGCAAGACAGGGTGACCGGGTCCATAGAGCGTCTCCGTCGTCTCTTAGATACAAACCGTGCCTGTGCGGTGCCTGAAAGAGGTGCTGCCAACCCCTCCATGAGAGACGGTGCGGGACATAAACTCCTAATTGATTTTGGCTGCTCCTCAGCCTCCGGTCCTCACACAAGTTTATCTTTATGTAACACAGACTTTTTAAACACTTCAACATTGCTATGAAAATCAAGATAATTTCTGGTAATTAAAGATCTGACTCACCCATTGTTCCTGCTCATTGTCATTTTAGGAAATTCCTCCAAATGGGGCTCCTGTGGGTTCAGGCACATGGGCCTCCCAGTGACCCCCACGCCATGTGTCATGTCACCTTTCACCTACTAGAGAGGAGTACTTTCCAGATTTTATCAGAACACACTGCTGCTCACATCCTAGCCTTTCCTGGAAGGAGCCCGGTTTTCCCAGCACTTCCTGGATTCACCAGTTTGGGGTTTCACTTGTGTTCTTTCCCAACCTTTATTTCTTTCACTTCATTATTTTTGGATTAATGCAAATGAAATCTGTCTTTGGTTATCTAAAATGGATGAACATCTTGCTAGGGTCAGAAGTTTCAAAGTTGTCTTTGGTGAAGAAAGAATAATAGAAGACACTTTTCAATCTCACCTTTTCTCATTATAAGATGAGGAGGAAAAGGAGGAAGAGGAGGAGGAGAGGGGTGGGGGAGCAGTAGAAGGAGGGAAGGGGGGAGGAGTAGGAAAAGCCAGACTTGCTCCCATCATCATGTCTGCATTCCAGACAGAAGCATGGAAGGAAGGGGAACATTCAAGCACATGTCTGGAGTGGAATATCACTTCTGCTCCCATCCCATTGGCTAGAATCTAAACACAGAGTTGCACCGACCCAAGACCTTGTGTCTTTAGTAAGAATAGAGTCTGGGATGATAAGTCTTTGGGAAGGACTATCATATGCCCAGTTAGAATTAATGTTGTCACTTAAGAAGGAATATAAATATTGAAGTGAACTGGCAGCTTCTGCCATGATGCCCATCAGGTTGGTTTTAAATGGGGGACAGATCTTTTGCTGACGAACCCAGAGAACTCAATGCACATAGCTATCCCTTCAGTGCGAAGTCTGGATACACCCCCCTTCCTGGTCTGTCTTTGAGTTAGCATCTCCCATAGTCTCAGCCTGGATCCCCCGACACAAACCAGCGTCACAAACCAGGTTTGAGTGCTGGAGTCCATTGGGAGGTGACCTCAGGAGGCATGGGGAGAGTGGGAAAGGAGAGAGGGAAGGGAGGGAAACACTCCAGGGTGTATTTTTCTTTCTCTCTGTCTTACTTTCTCTCTTTCTCTCTTTCTCTCTTTCTCCCTCCCTCCCTCCCTCCCTCTCTCCCTCCCTTCCTTCCTTCCTTTCTTTCTCTTTC
>PVJD01006935.1:0-91028 GCA_004026545.1 Mormoops blainvillei | reverse complement strand
TCTGATAACTTTTCCGCCATGTCCATCCTACATGCTGGCTCATAGGATAGAAACGCACTAGGCAGCAGGCCCTCCACAGCACAGGAAATGATGTGCCCAGATAGACAGCAAAGAGGGCAAGACGAAACGGTGGAGTCTGTAGAAATCTCAGATGTTGTGTTTTGGAAACCAGGACCAGTCAATCGCATTGAGGGGAAAGGGGGGAAGGGGACTTTGGACGAGTCAGTCTTGGTTCAAATCCTGGCTCTACCACTTCTTAGCTACAGACCAATGCCCATTAATATCTACCACGCTGGCTGCTGTGACAGTCACAGTGATCAAGCAGGAGGCACAAAGGTGTACCACCGGTATGCCGAGAGCCTGGTGGGTTTGTTTCCCACCAAGGTCAGGCAGGAAGCAGAGCACACCGGCTGCCCTCTCTGCAACCAGAAGGTTATTTTCTCAGCCAGAGGTTTTCCTCTTTTTCTGTTTCCTTCAAGACCATTTGCCCTCCAGTGACTCAGACAGAAACCCTGCTGTCCTCTCCAGCTGCAGATGTTATCTTCTGCCATGAGGAACCAACGTCTCCTGTCCCCAGCTGGCAGCCAGCCCCAAACGAAATAGATTCCATAGCCTCCCATCCCTACAGGTGATGTAATGTGAGCCACCAGCCCGTACACAGGTGGCAACTGCTGGGAGCAAATTCCAACAAGGTGGCAAGGGCACGTGAAGACGTAGGAAGGAGGCGGCTTACTTCAGTTCAGCCGTGAAAAAGCCTCTGGGCACCAAGGGTCTGGGGGGCACCAGCCAGACACAAGTCCTTGCCAGCCCCAGCCCCTCGGCTGCCTGGGCTGTCATCCACTATGTTGCCTTGAAAAAGTCCAGATGGGTCCTCACTCCAGATGTATAGGGACTCAGGGCTGGGTCATAAGTGAAAATGACATCTGTGGACCCCGAGAACGGGATCTGCAACCAGCAGTCACACAGGGTCCCAGGCTCAGGAAGGAACCGGTATGTGGAGTTTAATTCTCTGGGATCACATCTCGATCTCTTCATAATTTTGTCTTTGAATTCGCGTTTTTTAAGTAAAGTCCAATAGAACAATATCGCGTGTGCCAGGGACTTAGCGCCTCAACTCATGTGTGTTCCTCCCACTTGCATCCCAGCCTCCCCAGGACAGATGTTTGGCCACCTGTTCCCCTTCCAGGGGGGCAGACAAAGCCCCAGGCACCTGTGAGGGTCTTTGATTATCCCCATGACCAAGAGACGATGATATTAAATAACAAATTTTAAAAACACCATGATAGGTTGAGAGAGACAACAAAAGACAGAAGGTGCATTTTTTTTCTCTGCCTTTTGAGCAAAAGGTCCTGCATTTTCATTTTGCGATGGCCCCTGCAAATTGTGTAGTTGGCCCTGCCCAAGGACATGGGGTTTAGTGTCCCCAGGCCCTGGACCTCAAGAACAGGTGGCTCCTCCAGGCATCGCCTTGCCTCGGCAGTCCCCCACGAGTGGTGATCTGCATGGCACTGGGAGGTCCTGGCTACACCTGCAGGGCATTTGGCAAGTAGATCCCCCTCAACTGCACTTGAAGCAGATTCCAGGTTCTACAACTGACCTTCATCACATGCCCCCTGGACAGCTGTACTTTACACAGAAGAGTGGATGCGGAGCAAGTCCTTTGCTCAAGGAGGCCCAGCCTGGACCAGTAAAGAAGGGTGGAGGTCCAGAGGCTGAGACACGACATATGGTCCCATGTGCCGGAAACACCCTCTGAAGACCAACCTCCCTTTCTCTGCCTTGGGCTCCAGCCACTCTGGACCACAGCACCCCGGGAGCTCTCCCAGCCTCCAGCCTCTTCTGGCGGAGACCTTCAGGACCCCTCCTTGACTGCCAAGGAGTTGCTGCCCATCCTCGATGCCCCAGGTCAAGTGAGAAGCGTCCTCTCCACCGGCTCACACCCTCTACCCACCCCGGGTCATCGTGTCACCTGCGCCTCCAGCAGGGCTCCACTGCTGGCACATCCGTCTGAACTGCAACTCCTGCTGGCCACTGTGTGTGCGGTCCACCCGGTGCCCCGGCCTTCCCCCAGGCCTCACGCTGAAGCGGAGCTGAAAAGAAAGAATCTAGTCCCTCCGTCCCCCTTAGGCAGGTCTCTCTAAAAGATACCTTCACTGCTGAGAGTCCAGACTTCTTTCGTTTTTTAAAATCTTGGGTCCAGGCTATGTTTAAGGGCTCCAAAGCCAGGTCACATCACCCACTTTTTCTGAAACTTCCCCCAACACTCAGTGACTCTCTCACCTGATGGCATTCCTTCTGCAGCTCCCTCCTAAACTCTCTCTGTACTGTCCTATAATGTGCCCTGAGTTTTAAGTCCTGTCATCCAGCTAAACCTCAAGCTTCTAGAAATTCTCTTGTCTTTGAATAGCCCCTGACTCAAATACCAATAAAATTGTGAAAACTTTTACCTCAGCCTTCTCATTTCTAGGAATGTATCCTGAGGGTATGGTTGCACGACTTTGCAAAAGGGCAAAGTTGAATATACAGGATTTTTATTATGGAATTATTACATTAGCCAATAATGGGAAAGTATTCAAATATCCATCCATGTGGGACTAATTAAATAAATGTGCTTCCCATAGACGATGGAATTCCACGCAGTCATTAACAATGACAGTGCAGGTCTGTATTTATGGAATTGAAAACATGCCAGTGTGCCAGACCTCCGCACAAATTTTATTAGTTCAGGGGGAAAATGCGAGAAAAGGATTTAACGCTCACAGAATTCTGTGATGAAAGAAACCATGGAGATCACAGCCCCCTTTTAAGGTTAAACCGTTCTTTTCCATCACCCAGCTGATAACAGAGCTTTCAGTGTATGTTGTTAATGTTCAGAGGAAAAGTTGGTTACAAAAAAGCATGTATAATATGATGCAGTTAATATTTTTAAAATGCGTATATAGATGCATGTAATAAGATGCCCGCAGGGATGTTTCATCCAAAAAGATGAGTATTAATCTCTGAGAGGTTGGATTTGAGATTAATTTTACTTTCATCTTTATGCCTTTTTCTGTATTGTTCTACACTTTTATAAAAGCTGTGTATTATTTTTACATTTGCAAAAGCTGTAAACCTCCTACTGGTTTAGGAAAAAAATAGCTTCTGGAACAAGGAAGCTCTCATCAAATACTAGTTAAATGAATACTTGCTCACAGCCCTTTGACACTACGCAGGACTTACACAAATGAGCACACAAAGAGCTGAAGGTCCTCACTGGGCGTTACACTGGGCGAAACGCCCCAGTCTGTTCCCTGAGTGAACACCAAAAAACCGATGCTACCCCTGAGGTGGTGGCAGCTCCGACAGAGTGGAGTCCTTCATGGTTTCGAAAACGCTTTTGCTTTCCGTATCTCATTTAACCTTCAAAACTAGATTGTAACTAGTCCCCCAAACTGAATTCCCTAATGTTTCCCTGGTCAGTATGAGGCAACGTCTCCAGGTTGGTGTTGGCACAGTGGTTTGTTGGGTATGGGTGAGTGGGTGAGTGGGTGGAAGGATAGATGGATGGAGAAATGAATTTTTTCCCCTCTTTTACAGACAAAAAAAAAAAAAGCAAAAACAAAGCAGAGATGAAGCTACATGCCTGAGGCGGCGCAGTGAGTAAATGATAAAACCAATAGTTGGACTCATGACTTTATATGGTTACTTAGTCAGCTCTCTTTAATCAAAAATGCACCCCCGAGCCTGTTTTCTTTAGTAGGAAATACTTCAATGACACTGACATATACTTCGATAATCACAGATGACAGTCAGAATACCAATGGCATGGGTATTAACCTATCAGGACTCCGCCAGCCAGGGCACCAGTGCATCCCGGAGACGTCCTGCTATGCTCGGCATTAACCCACTTATTGCTGGATGTAAGTGGGTCCTGGGTGTCGGAAGGGCACTCAGTGGGCTCAAGACAAGACCTACTCACCAACTGGTCCGGAACTATCTCGTTATTTTCATGAGTCCCGCCATTCCGACGCGTAACGGGTGGACACAAGCCCTGCTAAAAACGTCCACCACCCTGGGAAGGTTGCTCGTCAGGCGAATAGGGCTGCTCCCTCTCTGCCCTTAGCAGAGCCCTTAAGCCAGAAACTATTTATAACACCATTGAAAACTTTTATGCTAATGAATCCAATCTGCAAGAATAAATGAAATCAAATGCATTACTCTCTCCTGATAATTACCCAGAGCCTGATTGTGTCAGGGTATCAGGGTAAAAATAACTGCAAGGAGAGAGAGAATACACTACGTTAAAAAAAAATGCAGCCAACAAAAGACCAGTTCTTGCTATGAAGCCAGTATTCTCTGAGCACACGTGTGCCGAGCGCGCCTTTGTCCTCGGTCCTAGCTGGGATTCTGGAAGGCAGTAAGCCTGTCTGGGACCTCAGTCGTCTCACAGTCTGGGGAGGCAGAAGGGGAGACATTCATCAATAACTGCCGTGTAAAGTGTAAAGTTCAGAGAGAACAGGAGTACTGCGTGAATCTGGAGGAAGGTGAGTTTATTTCCACCAGAAGAAACCTAGGAAGGCCTCCTGAGAAAGACGGCATTGACCAGGGTCTGCTTTACAAACGTGGCATTTACCCTTGGGGCTGTCAGAGATCAACGCAGGCCAGTGTTGAAGGAAAGGTTATTGTCCACGGCTCGTACCAGCAAAATATGCAAAAGGTGAATCATACTTTACGGAACTTGTCATCCTCTAAGACATCGTGCTTCCTTACCTCCCAGCCTTTACTCAGGCCATATCTTCTGCCTGGAACATTCTCCCTCGCCCCACTTGCACTTCAAGAATGTCACTTCCTATTCCTTCTTCACAGTTCAGATGTACTTTCTCTAAGAAGACTTTCTTGGTCCCCCAAGACGGATGGGATGTCTCTCCTCACCCAGTCTCCCACAGTACACTGAGCTTACCCCGATCATAACACTTCCAATGCCCAAACCGTAATCACCTATTTTATTACGGAGCAATACCACTTAGCTGGACGCACTCAGAGAGGATCTAGTCGGATTCATTTTTGTGGACCCAGTAAAATACTAGGGAAGTAGTGTACTGAAACCAGAAATATTCCATAAATAATTAAATTTTTTAAATGATTCGGCAGCCCAGGTCTGTACCAGAATTCCAATCCTGTCCCCAGTCTGAGCTGATGTTGCCACCCATGTAATTCTACCGAGTCGCTTTGCAGATGAAAAGATATAACGTGCTCAGACCCCTTGCATTCAGCTCCAAACAAAAAGGAAACGCCAAGGCCTGCTCTGAACCACACGACTAACCCACCCAAGGCCAAGGTGGCCACGAAGGTACAGTGTGGCCCCAATGGATCTCCCTCAGCAAGTCTGTGAGTGAGGCCAGTGAACACTGTTCTTGTAAAAGGCCCAGAAGGACCTCACCTGTCTTTACAAATGGAGAGAAGAGACTTTGAGGTAGGAGATGGCCAGAAGGAGAAAAGAAACCACAGGTTAGTGCCATTAAATAAGAAAAAACCCCGGCTTCAAAAAAATGAAAGCATTTAACATTAACTCTTTATAAGCCAGTTCAAGGAATTAAAATACAAAAATGTTTAAATGTTCATAATATTAACAGTAGTTATTTCCAGTGATATTATGAGTGATCCTTAAAATCCTCCTAGCTTCTATATGTTCCAAATCTACTACAATAAATATTACTTTTTTGTCATCAGAAAGAGCGGAGTGTTTTAAGTGCATGATCAGAGCCGGTGGTCCCTCCTGACCCATGACCTGCCCCTGCTAAGCCTTAGGTCTTAGTTAACCCTTGAGGATTTTGAAGAGAGCCCCTCACCCCCAGCCCCCAGCCCCTTAGCTCTGGCCACGCCCAGAAGACTTGCTTTAGGAGAAGGAAATGTATTACTTGGCTTTGGATGGTTTCTCCATTCTCCTCTTCTTAGTGGCTCCTCTGGTCTAGGAACCAGCAAAACCCTGGTCTCTGGCTTTATCCAGACTCAGGGCACAGGCTTCTGAGCCTCAGAGTAATCTGGTGGGCGAGGCTGTTTTGGGGTGTGGCTGAGACAACACTTACTAGTGTGCATGGCTACCCTCAAGCATCATGTTTCTCAGGCAATCAAACGTGTGAAAGCAAACTGTCCCACAAGAAATGGATCGATCTGCCAGGCTTCTTAACCTCTCCGCCCAGTGGTATGTGTCTTTACTTCCTTCAAGGACAGAACTAAAGGCTAAATGCCTTGAGGCTCCAAACTCACATTCTTCTGAGCATGATGTGATAAGACCCACTCATCTGAAGGAAGACACGGCACCAAGGTCACTCAATTCTCCTAGAAGGGGCTGCCTAATCAAACTTTCTGTGTTGATGAAAATGTTCTATTACCTATACTTGACCGATATGGGAGCCACTAGCCCACATGGCCATGGAACATTAGAAATATAGCTAGCACAACTGAATAATTTTTTAAAGATTAATTTAAATTTCAGTGGCCACATGTGGCTAATGGCTACTGTTTTGAGCACTTCAGTATGGAATCCCAAATGTCCGACGTAGAAAGAAAGAACCTGATAAATCATCTGCACCTGTGATTTTCAACCCCTGCAGTTGTGAAGCCCATTCTTAATATCAAGGTGTATTCAGACCATTCTCATATTAACAGAATGTTCAGTATCTGTTGATTAAGAACATCATCATGACCAAATTTAGCAAAAGTTCAACAACATTTTAAATTACATTTCAATCAAGAAAATTGTGATAATCAAAATTCAAAAAAAAATTAGTAAGTTTTAATTGCATTTTAATTAAGGGAAGCATAATGACCAAAATTAGTAAAAACCCAATAATGCCTTGATTTGCATTTTATTACTTAAAGAGCATCTTAACACACATACATAACAAACTGCTGTGAGCATATTAATGCAGCATTTCAACCCCCACCCAGGTGACGTACCACGTAACATTCATGCTAGAAGGCGCTGATAAACAAGAGTCTAGGGGTTGACGTTCAGGGAACTCCCTTATTTGTCCACTTTGTGCCAAACAGCTTCCCACTGTCAACAGAAGCCAGAGGCAAGTCACCATAAACCCAGGGTGTGCGCAGTAACAGAGGCCACAGCACATATGCCAGCTGCTCCCTGGGGAAGGGTAAATTTGTCCTGTAACTCTCTGGAATGAACCCCACAACCTACTTGCAGGAGTGCATGGAAATTAACACAGCTGCAAGCCAGAGATGCAGCCTAACGCAGAGGTCAGTCGCCGCTCTGAGACTCGGGGCCCCGGGTTGGAGAGCTGGATCTCACCGGCGCCCCCCTGTGTGCCCATGGCAGACCACTTACTGCTCTGGGCCTTAGTTTCTTCTTCTCTCAAAGTAGGGACTAGGCAAACGAGGTAACTGTCATGGGTCATTGCAGCCCCACTGTTTCAGCATGAGCTAATTAAACCAACAGGAATATGGGCACAGAATGTAGAACCAGAAAGACCTGGGTTTGAATCCCTAGCTGTTGGACTTTGATCAAGCTTTGTAATCTTTCTGAGCCTTGGTTTGCTCATGAGCAAAATGAGGATAAAAACCTAACTGTTGAGCCCTGGCTGGTGAGGTCCAGGGGATAGAGCGTTACCCTGCGAACCAGAGGGCCCCTGGTTCGATTCTCAGTCAGGGCACATGCCTGGGTTGCGGGCCAGGTCCCCAGTAGGGGGCGTATGAGAGGCAACCGCACATTGACATTTTTCTGCCTCTCTTTCTCCCTCCCTTCCCCTCTGTCTAAAAATAAATAAATAAAATCTTAAAAGGGAAAAACCTAACTGTTGAGAAATGCGAGATTAGTGAATATCAAGTACCACACTGTGCCTCACCCACCGGAGATGTGCAGTAATTGGTGGCTGCTGTGATTATTATCAGCATCGTTATCATTGTCATAATTAAAATTATTAATATTGTTACATTTCTTTTTAAAAATTAAAGCCCAAACCCATTTTATTGCATAACTATTGTGCAGTCCAATAGGAATATCAGCTCTTCACTAGTAACTTGTATGAGATTAATCAATTTCCTTCTCTTGTGTATAATTGCTATTGCTTTTCAAGTTTTCACCTTAAACCTTTTAATTTCTGACACTTCCATTCCTTAATAATAATAAACAACATAAATGACTTTAGTCTGTGAAGAATTTCACATGGATGCCTGCACTTTTGGAAACAGGAACTTCCCCTTTACTCAGACAATATCGTGTGAATCTGCACTCCGAGCCCTAAAGGAAAAATCAAACTAGTTGATCAGCAAGATCAAAATACAGAGAACGTGTTCCTGTTCTTTGCTGTAAGTGAATCAGGCTCATTCTACACCCCCGCCTTCTACCCTTAACTCCCTAGGTGCCCCGGCCCCACCTTCCCACCCCACCTCCCTAGAGACTCAACAAGAATATGATGGCAGAGAAAAAAGGCTCTACAGGTGGTGGTATCTTTTTTCTTATTTACATTTTTTTATTTTTAATTAAAAATTTATGAATATTAATATTCTAATAGGCAAAGCAATGTTTTTTGTATTTCTTAAAAGTGAACTATAAGAAAATGATCCAGAAAGTAAATAAGCAAAAGATAGCTTTCTGAAATGATTCCCCTAGTGAATGTTCCCCATTTCAAGTGACTTGTCACTGCACTTTAGACATGATGACTTATGAGAGATCTTTCCCAAAGGGAGGGGTTTGGGAATCAAACTGCAAGTGGCATGCAATGAAGCCAACTTCCAGGCATGGAGTGAGAGTTTGGGGGAGATTCTCGTCCCTTGACCTGGTCCTGTTGTATGTGTTAGGCAAAGCACCCAGAACTGCCTCGTAATTAATTAATCATTGGATTTGTCAGGCAAGAAATCTAAGGACCTTATTTCAATAAGGTCCTTATTGAACCAGCTTGCTTTTAAAGGAACAAGTATACAGAAACAGACAGTACTACACGGTTGCCATTCCATTTCCTCTTTCTGAGTATCAAGAAGGTGGTTTCCCAGCCCCCTCTGGGGTTGAGCTGGGGCTCTATAACTGAGTGCTGGCCAGGAGGACATGGGTTGAAGTGACAGAAGCCACTGGCAGGCTGTCTGGCCATAACCTCCCTGGGTCAGCTTGCCTGATTTATCTTTCCTTGTCCCAACATTCAGAGAGCATTGGGTGGTAGGACCACTCAGTGAAAATTAGAGCAGCAAAGTCTTCTGCTCTGCAAAATGTGGAGATCAGCTTTCATCCTTGAGTGCCCTACTGAAGCCCCCAGAAATGTTAGCCTCAGTTAAATAACAGACTCGAAAACAATGGTTGCTGTGGGCAGAGGACATAAATACGGCCTGGGATAGAACCAATCCCCATGGATGGTTACATGTCATGAAAAGGGGGAGGAATTTCGACAGTGCGAGTTAGACTAAGGGTGGATTAATTGGTCGATTGGCTCGCTGCTTGGTTGGTTGTTTGGTCGGTAGGTCAGTTGATCGTTTGGTTGGCTGACTGCTTGCTGAGATGAAGGAGAGAATCTGAGGTCAGCAGAGCCAAGTTAGGAACTGGGCATCTGTGGGGGAAGAAGAAATGCCCACAGAGACATCTCTTATAAGGAAAATTTATTCTGCGGGTGCTTTCTCCCAGGACCTCGGGGAAAAGGGTAGCTTTCACACACCTTTAAAGCTATGTGATCTAATTTTATGTTGTGATTCCCTTAAATTACCTCTAGCCCCTCAGTTTGGTCTGATATTCCCCGGTTTTGGTGGCAATGTAGTGGTGACCAGAGGGACAGTACAGTAAAGAGAAGTATAATCTGCCCCAGCATGGCCTTTGACTTCACCTCCCGGTGCCCATGGTGAGGAGGTAGCATCCACTTGAGGGTGCCTGGGACACCCAAGTGACACCATCAACATGTGCTTCCAGCAGAGATGTGACATTAAACCTCCATTTTCCCCAATACATGTGTGTATGTATGTGTGTGTGTACGCGCATGCACATATATGTGAGAGAGAGAGAGAGCACAAACTTGAGTGTTCCCCATAGTAGGGGGACACAGGCCCACCTGATATTGGTGATCCTGAGATTATTTTAGGGGACATTAAATATTACTGAAGTCTATACTGATAAAATTATTACGCACTCTCTTCCTTGATCCTTGTAATTACAACAGAGAGCCATTTTAATTTTGGCGCGACTGTATCTTTAGTGCTTAAGCATTGGCTGCTCTCACAATTTAACAGGCAGACGGAGGCCTCAGGCTCGGAGCCTGGCACAGGACACAAAATAGAGCTGGAATTTAACGGCGTTTTGTTCTCATGGTTTTTATCTTTTGTTACCTTTGTTACAAAATAGTTTTTCATTTTCAATAATGACGTAAAGTTTCCTTTTAAAATAAATATAGTTAAGTGTAAAAGTTTCTAGAAAAAGAATAGGAAAAATAGTTATCTGGACAAGGCACGGGAAAAAGTATTTAATTTAACGGGCACAGAGTTTTTGCTGCGTGCCAAACACTATTCCACATGCTTTGCCAATATTAAGTCATTTATCCTCAGGACAAGCCTGATGAATTAAGGAAACATACTCAAGGTCACGCAGCTCAGTGCTGGGCAGCGGCTGGCGCTGAGCACTCAGAGATGAGCTCCTGAGACACGGCTCCTCGCCACTGCCTGTCACAGAATCTCTGTCCCAGTGACAGAGCCAGGAAACACTGAAGAGGAGGAGGATGGCTCCCTGGGAGGTGGTGGGTAGGGCTTGGGCTATAACAACGAAATCCAAGTCTTAATCAGTTGCCCTGTATTTAACGTACTCCAAACACTGCTCCAAGCTCTTATAACTTTACTCTGTGAACTTCAGCTTATTCTTGGCCATTAAAGAGTTAAAAAGCACATTTGGAAGCACAAAACACTCCCAATGAGTTTCCTGAGTGCCCCTGCTCATTCTCAGCCCAGCCTCTTCTCATGTTTCCTGTACTAGAACTTATGATGTTACTGTATCACCACCACCGCCCCGCCCCCACCTTCTCTCAGCTGTTTTTAATCATTTCTAAGACTTCAGCTCTTTGGGAGAGTGGTACAAGGTGGATCAACAATTTTAAGCCTGAATTCTTAAAGAAGACCCTTCATTTTATCAAAAATAATAATAAAATATGTTAAAACAATTAAAGCATTAAAGTCTTCACAATACCCAAAAGATTTCTCTAGAGTGAGCAATCTCCCCCCACCCCACTTCTATTTTACTTAGAATGATACATCTTCTTAAGCAAAGAACCGAAAGAGTTGTCAACCTGACTGAGGCTGGTGATTCTTTTTCATCATGGTAGAAGCTTTTTCAGGAAAGAATCAATCCCATTAAAGATTATTTCACTTTCTTTGCAGGGGCATGTATAGAAAACAATGCTAAAGGAAGCTTATTTTACATGCATATCCTACTGAATTTTCCGGCCTAATATGTGATGAACTTTCCTGTCATTGGAGCAATCTTACAAAAATATTAATTCATATTTTAAGAGATGTAGGCTCCAACAAGATGAGACCACCAGTGACGATACTCACAAAACAGGTCCAGAAAACTGCCTGTCACAGCAGCAGAGTGACCAGCGGCCCTTATCACGCCTACGGTTGCAAAGTGCTTTCCATTCCCCCACTTCATCTCATTTGATGCCAAGTACATGCAGCTGCTGGCGGCTGCACTCCCAAGCATCCTGCATCCCACCTGAGCCCAGAGAACTCAGGTGTAGGAACCCAGGACCTTTGCCATTTTATGCAGAGAAACCGCATCAATCAGAGAAAATTATATTGCTATTTTGGGAGAACAGAGGAAGTGGGATCTGTAAAAAATATGCTAAATAGACAAGGGTTGGATAAAAAATGTCAGTGAACAAAAAGGAGGCTAGCGATTCCAGGCAAGTTCAATAAATCAACTATAATTAAAAATATACTGGTAAATAAAAGAGTAACACTTGGGTGGATGTACACCAAGTGCTTTCACATAAATTGTATCACTTGGTCCCATTTCTATGTGCCAAGCGCTGTGGTAGGCACCAGGGCAACGAGGAGGAGGAAGGCTTGGTCCATGCCTAGGAAAGTCTTCCAGACCAGCGTGGGGTAGGGGTTGGGAGGCGCTGGGACAGAGAGACCAACATGCAATTACAAGGTTATGAGCACAGGGGAGCAGAGAGGAGGGGATGGCCAACCCACCCTAGGGACCTAAGGGACATAGGATGAGGCAAGGCTCCCCTTATCCTATGCTATATATAGGAAGTGATATATAATTTGAGTCCTTATGTAGACACAACTTTTGTCCATGCAAATATGGGCAAGGACTATTTTATTGTAGATTCTAAGGCTGCATCAGTGACCAAGACAAAGTCCCTGCTCTCCTGCAGCTTATGTTTAGTTGGGGAGAGATATCATACGCACATATACCTCATTATCATATGTCAGGTGCTGGTAAGCTCTGTGGGAAAAATCAGGGTGAAGGGAATAGAGTGATGGAGAGAAAGCATAGGAGAGATTACTATTTTCTAAAAGGTGGTTAAGGAAAGACTATCCGAAAAAAGTGACATTTGAATAAACCTGAGGAAGGAGGGAGCAAGGTCATACAGATATCCAGGAAATAGGAATGAAGATATCCCAGGAGGAGGAGTCAGCAAATGTGAAGACCCTGAGGTGGAGGCTTGCTTGGTATGTTCAATGAAGGGGGAGGAGAGGAGCGTGGCTGGAATGTAGAGAGGGAGGGTGGCATGAGACGGAGTCAGAGAGCCGGCAGGAGCAAGACTATGGATGCCCTTGTAAAACACTGAATAGTTTGGTATTTCCACCGAGCGACATAGTCACTTGGGGTCTTTCAGAAGCAGAATGACATGATTTGATCAATTTTTTTCAAAGATCACCCTGGATTCTGAATGCACAATAGACTACAGAGGAGAAAGTGTCGTGAAAACAATGAGACACGTTAATACAGACAAGAGACAATAGTGGCTTGGGACAGGAGGGTAGTAGTGGCGGAGGGGTTGACCATGGGTAGCTCCTGGATATATTCTAAAGGCAGAGCCAGCAGGATTTGCAGATTGACTACAGTACACAAGAAAGAGAAGAGTCAAGGGTGACCAAGGCTTTTGGCCGGCGAAGTTTGAGAAACGGAGTTGCCATTTATTTCTACGGGGAAGATATTTAGAAGAGCAGATTTGGGTGGAACAGGAATCTGGGGGCTGCTATGAAGGTACTAGAGTTTGAGACGCCTTTGAGCATCTACAAGGAGATTTGGGGTAGGCAATTGTATATACACACATGGACTCAGGAGACAGATCCAGGAGACAGGTATGAAACTGGAAGATGGTATTTAAAGTCATGAAACCAGACAAGGCCCTTAAGGGACAAATGTTAATTTAGAAGAAGTAGAAGGAGAGAAAGGAGGAGGAAGAATGGAACTTAAGTCCTAGATGTTCCAACACTGTGAGTTTAAAAAGAAAATGAGGAATAAGCAAAGGAGATTGAGAAAAAGTGAGGCTGAGCTAGAAGGACAGCAGGTCCAGGTGTGTCCCAGAGGCCAGGGGAAGAATGAAATGAGAATCGTTATCAGGTTTTAGCAACGTGGAGGCCCTATGGTGGCTCCAAGAGAGAATTGGGAAATAGAAAGTAATGGTAATGAATATAGAAAATATTTGAGATTTGTTTTAAAGGGAAGCAGAGAAATAGGACAGTAGTTGGAGGAGCATACAGTGTCAGAAGAAGGGTTTTTAAGATGGAAAATATTATTGCATGTTTGTATGTTTTGGGAAACAATCCACTAAAGAGGGAACATCTGGTGATGCAGGAGAGAGAAGGGAAAATTGCAGACCTTTGGCCATAGGTGGGTGAGGGAGCGTGGCGTCCGACACCCAAGAGAAGGTATCCACTTAGGAAGAACAAGGATACCAGTCATTTGGTTTGCACAGAGACAAAGGAGACAGAAGTGTTTACGGTGTTATTACAGATGTATTCGTATTTGAGTTGGCAGAAGCATGTGAAAGTTCTTTTCTGATTCTGACTAGTCTCTTCATGCAACAGGAAGCTAACTACCATTTATTTAGCACTTACTATAAGCCAAGACTGCTGTAAGTATAACTGCATGAAGTAGTCATTAGCATTCTCATTTTGCAGATGAGTTAACTGAGGCGTGAAGAGTGTAAGGAACATACCACAGCGAGTCTGTGGCAAAGCCTGGATGTCATCCTAGGCAGTGTGATTCTAGGTTCAAAGATTTCAGAAAAGAAAATATGAAAGAGATTTCTAGGAGAGTGGAAGAGTCAGTGGACTGGGAAAATACACCAGTAAGGGCTCACTTGAGAGTAGTTGTCATGGAGATAAAGTAAAACCAATCAACACATTTGGGTACTTTTTCTAGCCTCATTTAACTGCCTGGAAGCAAGCAAAGGGCACATGGAAAGTTGTCATTAACCTCATTGGAACTTGGCTACGTTAACACAGTAACGGGAGATAAGACCAAAAAGAGCCCAGGGTATGTGGAAGGGAGTGATTAGAAGATGGTCTACGGAATGAAAACCGAGGATAAACAGAGGAACCAGACAATGTGAGGGGCATGAAGCACAGTGAAAGGATGATCAGACCAAGATATTGTAGGTCCTAGTGTGCTGCATAATTGTTGGGTTCTGGGCACTTGCTGATCAGAGACTGGTCAGAATGGAATGAGATACAGAACGTATGCAATTATTGATACTGACAAGATCAGGATATCACCTTGGAAATGGAAAGCTGTGTCAGAGCAGGGGACAAGATCATTGGAGAGGAAGGCAAGGGACTGAGAAGTCAGGATGTTGCAAAATCATCCACGTGGATGTTGAAATCCCCACGCATTTTGAGACGCAGGGCTGGAGAGACTAACGGTAAGCCAGGATCTACATCTCAGAGGAATGAAGAGAACTGTCCTGGTTAGGGGCAAGTGTCTGATCTCTCACCATTAAGTATGTCAGCCATACGTTTTTCATAGGTGTTCTATATCAAGTTGAGGATGTTCCCCCTTCTACCCCGTGTTCAGACAGTCTTATCATGAACAGGTGTTAGATTTTGTTAGATTCTTTTTCTGTATCAATTTGATATGATGGCATGACTTTTCTTCTTCAACCTGTTAATATGGTGAATTACACTGAATGGTGTTTGATTCATCAGCCGGATTTTCATCCCTGGAATAAATGCCCCCCAGTTGTGTATAATTATACATTGTTAGATTTGGTGATGCTTTTGATATTCTTCGTTACGGTATCAGTGTCCAGGACAGGCAGGCAAGATGGCAGGCTGAAGACCAGATGGTTCCACAGAAGAGTAGTGGAGTAATTTGGTTAAGAAACAGAAAGGAATCTTTAGTGGTTATGAGAATTGAAAGTGCAAAGAGTCGGACTTAAGAGATATTTAAAAGGTAGAATTGGCAGGTTTTGGCAATAATGGAACATGTGAGAAGAGAGAACAAGATGACTTCCAAACCTGTAGCTTGAGCTTTAGCGAGTGAGTAGTACCATTTATCAAATCAGATAATACAGAATGAAATGGATGACAGAGGTAGAAATGATGAGCTCACCTGTGGACACATTACCTATGAGATGATGGCAGGACATCCAGAGGACGTGCCCAGCCAGAATTTGGCTATATAGGTACAGAGCACAGGTGATAAAATGTGCTCAAGATACAGATTTGGGAGTCACCTATGCAAGGCAATGACTGAAGATGTAGGTATGTCTGAGGAAACAAAGGAGATCACACGTGGGCATTAATCAAGAATTCTCAAAATGTCTAACTCTACAATGAGATATGACAGTAAAAGTCAATTCTTGCAAAAGCAAAACAGATATTAGTTCAGTCCTTTGCTTTCTCTACTATCAGACCTTATCCAACAGCAACTTTCTCATTTGTTTCTTTAGGAAACATTTTCTCACCTATTATTCTATCCCAGTCACGTTGAACAACCACTCAATCTCACCTAGCAGCAATCCGCAATTCAACCACAAATTATATCCAGTTGTAGCTACAGAACGGGAGCTAACTTGACTAGATACAGCCCACAACTCTCTCCCCCTGTCTGATCACTGATGAAATCACTTATGAATCTCTGTGGAGCTAGGCTCTTTATTTTATTTTTTTACATTTTACCTTTCTCGAAATATCTGGCAACTCTTTGGTGACTTCCTGCCTGGTTGAACCATTAGCTCAGGATTTGGTTTGCAGCTATGGTGAAAGTCAGAAAAATTATTACCTCTGTGTCTTGAAATTAAGCAGATAATGACTCCTACTGAAGTATAAAAAAAGATGGAGATCAATTCAGGCCAACGGCCATTTATTTTTTGCACAAACATACCAACGTGTCCACAGGAAGTTGTGCTTGAAGAAAGAAGCCATGGGGTCACTTGGGGCCAGCTTATCACATGAATGCAGATAGCAGAGATCACTTTTCCAAAAGGGAGAACATCTTGTACTTAGAGGATGCTTTCATTATATAACGAAATGAACCTGGGCTGTGATAAATAAAAGTACCAGGAAAAAAATTGTACAGGGAGATGAAAGAGCTCCACTGCGCAGACAGCACCCAACCACAGGTTGGCTTTGAGCCGTTGCCCTGGAGAAGATGCAGGCGTGATTTTTATTCAACATTACCCTCTGTCCCTCTGATCCATTCCTCCAAGCCCAAACCACTGACTTAAAACATCAAGTGTTAGGATTTTAATAAGGTAGAATAAGTTCACCAAGTCCTAAATTAATCTAAATAGCATATATTCCTTTTTCAATTTTTAAGTCATCCACCCATATATTTTCTCTTTGAATTGAGGCTTTCTTCCCCTCCAATAAACAGGAAGGAGGGGGAGGGAGGAGGAGAGGGTAGGGATAGAACTCATCAATGTAGTGTTGACTAAAAGAAGACAGACACCCCAAAAAAGGACATGTTATATGATTCTATGTATATAAAATACAAGAATGGGCACAAAAGAGTCTACACTGTTAAAATTTAGAATAATGGTTTCCTCTCTGGGGGGAATAATGATTGGCAGGGAGCACAGGGGGGCTTCGTGGGTACTGGTGGGGGTTGGTCCAGTTGGCAGAAATTTATTAATCTGCACACTGATGATGTGAATTTTTCTATAAGCACTTATAGAAACTTTATAAAAATAAGGAAAAGAAAAAGGACTCACGGACGTGGACAACAGTGTGGTGATTGCTAGGCAGGGAGGTCCAAGGGGGCTAAATGGTAATGGGAAAAAATACAGTAAAGATTAAATCCAGAATAAAAAATAAGGAAAAATACTATCCCTCTTCATGAAAACAACAGCATGCAAATATAGAGGGAAATACGAACACCCAGCCTTTAAGGAACACTAACCAGGTACTGTTAGGAGCACTGTGCAGGTAAACTAACTTATTTTTGTTAAAAAAAAACTACTCTACAAAGCAAATACTAAGTTTATCCCCGTGATACAGGTGAAGAAACTGAAGCTTAGGGAAGTCATTTGTCCAGCACCACATGGACAGAACAGACTGGGGTCAGGATTTGAACCCAGGCTTTCTGACTCCAGAGGCGGCACCCTTAACCGCTACATCCATGCTGGGGGAATGAGGACCCTGGAGCCAGAGCAGGGCCCTTGAATTCTTATCCAGGTCACACTAGGGGATCACAGACAAGCATCCCTCCAC
Organism: Mormoops blainvillei; assembly: GCA_004026545.1. Lineage (NCBI taxonomy): Eukaryota > Metazoa > Chordata > Mammalia > Chiroptera > Mormoopidae > Mormoops > Mormoops blainvillei. The sequence goes on along the minus strand of PVJD01006935.1, from coordinate 73,391 downwards.
CTTGGCCTTTAACTCCCCTGTAGAACAAACACGTTGAGTTAGTTGTTCCCTGCATGGGTCCACACTGCACATGGTGGGGTGTTTACCATTCCTGGTCCCTGGCCACTGCATGCCAGAAGTGACCCATGATGGTCACAAGTATGACAGCATCACATACTTCCGGTGGCAGAGATGGATACACTCTGTCTCAGCCCATCCCTCCCTCTTGCTGAACGTGCACTGGATTGCATTTCTCATCCTCCCTCGCGGTTGATTATAATCACACAATGGAGCTGTGGCCAACATGCGTGACAAGAAGTAATGTGTGCCAGCTCCATGCCTGCACGATAAAATCATCACTCTTGGTCCTCCGCTTTTTCTCTGTCTTTCCTCATCTGCCAGCGGGTGTCAAAGATGGCACGGTCTCCACCAATTTGGGACCCAATCTCACTTCACTGGCGACTAAACTCCGAGTCAATGAGAAATAAGCATCAGGCATGTGGAGCCACTGAAATTGCTAAGTGGGTCTGTTACAGCAGCTATCGCTGCCCTAACTAAGCCCGCAAAGGAAGAGGCGGCAAGGGGCCCACCCATCAGGCAATTCGCTGGTCTCGCCCTTTGAAGACTAAGTAACAGTGTCACGTAGGTAGCCATACCTTGCGGGGCTGGAGCAAGGCTCTCCAGGGGGCTGTATATGCTCTGCATCAACATCCAACAGGGGGTGCTGTCTCTCCCACAGCCAAGATTCACTGGTATAGGAATCAAGGGGAGTGATGTCAGCACATTGTCACCAGCAATGGAATAATTCCTAGGGCCAGCTGATAATAGAAGAATGTTCAGAGCAGCCATGTTCATAATATGCAAAAATTGGAAACAGCCTAAATGTTCATCAGCAATAGAAGTAAAATCTGTGCGATCCGTGGTATAGGTGCTCAAAGGAGTTGAACACTTAGGCCCACGTCAACACCCGCACATGGATGTTTATAGCAGCTTTTTCATGATTGCCGAAACATGGAAGCAACCGAGATGCCCTATAGTGGGTGAAGGGAAAATGAAATGTGGTCCATCCAGACAATGGAACGGTATTCAGCACTAAATAAATAAATAAATAAATAAATAAATAATAATAAATGAGCTATCAGCCTATGAACAGAGATGATGGGAATTTAAATGCATATTAGGCAGTGAAAGAAACCAATCTATAAAGACTAGATAGCATATGATTCCAACTATGTGACATTCTGGAAAAGGCAAAACTATGGAGACAATAAAAAGTTTAGTGGTTTCCAGGGGTTGCAGGAAGAAAGGAGGAATAAAAGGATCACAGAGGATTTTTAGGCAGTGAAAATACTCCGGATGATATACGTAATCATGGATACCATAGAAGGTTCAACACCAAGAGTGAACCCTAATGCACAGTTTGGACTTTGGGTGGTGATGACGTGTCATCAGCTATAACAGGTACCCCACCTTGGTGGGGGAAGATAATGGGGAGGCTATGTACATGTGGGTGGCAGGGTATATCCACTCAATTTTGCTCTAAAAAATGAATTCTACCTAAAATATTATGACTACAAGCAGCAATATGGATGAGTCTAACAAATATTGAGGAGAAAAGAAGCCATATACAAAAGAATGCAAACTGCATGATTCCATGTAAATGAAATTGGAAGATACAAAACTAAGATGACAGAGGTCAGAGTAGTAGGTACCTCGGGAGGGGGGCCTTAGTTAAGGAGCGCAGGAGAGTTCTTTGGGGTGTTAGAAATGCTCACTTCAGATATCCAAAAGTGCACAGACATGCACACACAGACAGTATTTGAGTCTTCCAATTTCAGGAAGGGGTCCGAGAGAAGAAAGGGTCGAGGGTCTGTTCCCAAAATATAGCCCCCTGGATCAATGATTTAAGGGAGGCTACATACACATTGCATGACTTGCCAGGGTCCTTTCAGTCTATCTTTTCTGTAACTTCTCATTAGAAACATTTTATTTTGATTCGAAGAGAAAGTTAATGTATTTCATCAATTTTCCTGCCGTTTGAATTGCACTGGGTGATCTCAATTGGCACGAGTTAATTTAGAGAGCTATCTTGGAGGGAAGATAATTATCTGCACAGGTTTCAAGTAACTCAAACCCCAAACAGGAGCCTCCTGAGAGTCCCACAGGGCTTCCTGTTTATGTCCGAACAGAGATAGCAGGGAGGTGCCAGCTGCGGCTCTGACTGAGCTGGGACCAATTTGTGTCCCCTGCAGGACACGCTCGCTGGAGAAACTTGATTGCTGCTCTATCTCCAAAGAGAAATGATGCGTGACTGAGAGGCTGAAACCTTACTTCGTAAAAGGGAACATTTTTGTAGGCGACTCTGTGACTGCAGGGGGATAATAACAGGATGTTGAGCTGTATTTGGCAGGACTTACGGAAGGTGATGATGTTCTTTTAACCTTCTAACGATCAGATGCTCTCGCTTTACCTTATTTAAGCTTCACATCAATCTGCAAGGTAAGTCTTGTTATCTCCATTTTCCTGGTAGGAAAACTGAAGCTCGGAATGATTAAGCAACCTGTCCAAGGTCACTTAGCTAGTATCCGCAAAACTGCTGTCCCTGCCTCCGTTTTTAGAAAGCATGGCTCTGAGAACCATTGCACCTACACTGCTGGTGGGCGCTGTTCCCCCCGGGGCTGTCATCCACGGCATGAAAACTAGAAGTGGGGGACAGCGAGGCAAGAACTGGAGCAAGGTGGATGGAAACGCACCAGCACGTAAATATGATTGTAAGTGATCCCATTGTCTGAGGAGCTCACTGAATCGACAAACTTCATGAACTCAGATACTAACAGTGAGATACGCACAGGTCCCAGTAATTCCACGGAACAAAAAACTTTACTTATCTTTTATAAGTCTTTATAATATACCAGCCCTTTTAAGATAAGAGGATTAGTCATCTTTCACAGCAAAGAGTAAATTAAAATTCCTGAGAATAAAAGCCCAAAGAAGACAAGAGAGGAGGAATAAGGAATTGGATATCTTATCTTACCAACTTGACCTTTGGTTTTCTGGTCTAACAAGTAATTTATCATTTAGGATGCTTTGGGTTACTTGGAATAGAAACCTCAAATCAAGATGGCTTAAACAATAAGGAACTTTTATTATCTCACCATGTAAGAAGTTCCAAGGTCAGGTTGCATCAGGCTTAATTAATTCAGTGGGTCAATGACATCATTAGACATCCAGGTTCTTCCTAACTCTCTGCTCTGCCAGCTTCAGAATGTCACCTTTGTCCCACAGTCGAGCTGCCCTCATGGTCCCTAGATGACTGCCACAGTTCCAGGTGTCATTCAGACAGGAAAAACTCAGAGGAGTAAGAGTGGCTGGTTCTTCTTATATGTTTCTTTCAATTAGTAAAGAAGCCTTTCCCAGAATCCCTACACCAGAAGACTTGTTCTCACACCCCATTTTCAAGAATTAAGTCACATACCCATGTCTAAACCAATCACTGCCAAGGAGAATGGGGCTACTATAGTTCACTTAGACCAATCAGGATTTAATTCTGAAGTAGCTCCACACAGGGAGCGGTAGACTCCCAAACAAAATCAAGTCATTTACACCTAGCACAGAAGAAGCCTACTGGGTATGATAACGTGAGGGTCTTCTAGAAAGAGTTGCCAGGTAACACACAGGATACCCAGTTAAATCTGAGCTTCAGATACATTTGAGTTCCAGGTAAATGGAACATATTTTAAAAATATGTTATTTATCTAAACTTCAAATTTAACTGGACTCCTTTCATTTTTATTTGCTAAATCTGAAAAACTTACTTTCAGAGTTACCAAGATTAGAGAGGAGAAAAATGTGTGGACAGTAAAATTCCATCTTGTGTAAGAAGTGGCCCTGGGCCTTTGTTTAAATTTGGTGAAAAGGATGACAGGGCCTTTATAAAAACACAAAGCAAAAATGTGGGGGTGTAGAGCAGGCCTGATGCCCAACTAGTATCTTTTATACACTGTTATCTCTGCTCTTTATTCGGATCTCAATTCAAAGATCAACTTCTTTATCAACAATGATAGATTTCTTTGGAATAAATTTAGATATTTCACTTGAAATACGACATTTTAAATAACAATATCCAAGTATGCAATTCTTTTAAAATAGTATGTGTAAAATAAAGTATTTTATTTTTCTCATTCTTAATTGATTATGAAGGTAACTGCTTAAAGAAATCATAGAAACAATGTAGTGGGTGACTATAGTGTATGGATATGTGAAATAAATGCCAGCAAAGCCATCAGGGATGCTGAGGAGGGGGACTGGAGATGCTCTGTCAGAAGGGACCTGAACTACACATGAAGTGCCCTAGTTTTATTTGAAAGTACACTTATATTAGTTAAAAATGTATATACTCAAGTGCAAGCACCAAAAAATTTTTAAAGAAGTATAATTGATGTGTTGAGAGAGGAGAAAAAATAGAATCACATAAAATTCTCCAGCAAAAGCTCAATAAAGTGAGAAAAAAATACCCCCCCAAAAAACCAAATGAATGAATAGAAACCAATTTCAATAGTTTCAAATGTAATATATATTAACCCAACGATAATAAAAATCACCTTAAATGGAAATGATCTAAATACATCAATTAAAAGGCAGAAATCATTAGAGGATTAAAAAAAAAAAAGACCCGTGGCCTACAAGAAATTCACTTTAAACATAAAAGCTCAGGTAGGATAGAGGAGATGGAGAAAGATATTCCAAGCGAACGACACTCATCAAGAGAAAGTTGGAGTAACTGTATTAATTTAAGATAAAGGAAACTTCATAACAACTATCAGGAATAAAAGGAAAGTATCAGGAAAAGAAAGAGTGACATTATGTAACGATGAAAGAGTTGATCCTCCAAGAAGACACAGCAATCTGAAATTTGTATGCACCTAACAAAGGGGCACCAAAATGCATGAGGCAAAAACTGATAGAACTGAAAGGGGAAACAAACAAATTCACTATTTTAGGTGAGGACTTCACCACTCGCCTTTCAGTATTACAGACAGTCTGACCAGCTCTATCAGCTTGATCTAATTGATATTTATAGACTACGCCATTGGAGAACAGCTGGATACACACCCACCTCAGCTCACAAGGAGCATGCACTGAGACTGACCACGTTCTCAGCCATAAAACGCATCTTTAAAAAAAAAATTTAGTAGAATTTATACACAGTATGTTCTTGGCTTATGATGGGATTAAGCTGGAAATCAATAACAGAAAGATAGCTGGAAAATTCCAAATATTTGTAAATTAACACACTTCTAAATAACCACGGGTCAAAAAACAACTCTCAAGATAAATTTTAAAATGTATTTTGAACTAGATAAAAGGAAAATACAACTTATCAAAAGTTGGAGACAGCGAAAGAGGATCATTTATAGCTTTGAATGCTACAGTATAAAAGAAGAGAGACTTAAAATATATAACCTAAACTTCCACCTTAGGGAACGAAAGAAATAAGAGTAAATTAAGCCTGAAGGAAGCAGAAGAAAAGCAATAAAAATACTACATGATATAATTCTTACAAGGAGGTCAAAGGTACGGGAATTTTCTCTAACTTCTATCCCAGGGGCATCTGGCATGGGCTCTGGGACCAGTCTGCCAACTGCACTGCAATGCACTGGGTGTTTGGATTTTATGTGTTGAAATCCTAACCCCCAGTATGATGATATTAGGAGGTGGGGCCTTTGGAGGTAATTGGGTCATTACACGAGAGCCCTCAGGAATGGAATTAGGGTCCTCATAAAAGAGACCCTAGAACACTCTCTCGCCATCTCTCTGCCATCTAAGGATATGAGAAGAGGGCTATTGCCAGAACCCAACTTAACTTCCGGTCTCTTGAACTGTGAGAAACAAATATCCGTGGTTGATAAGCCAGCCAGTCTATGGTCCTTTGTTATAACGAAGACCTACATTCGCCTCTCAAAGTCCCCCATACGCTTCTCCAGCACCCCTCATCCATGAACTCAGCCCAAAGACATCACATCGCTACTTCTCCTGCACCCATCTTGAGAGTATCCGTGCCAACGGTGCTTTCGGACCAGAGCACTCAAGCTGCCGGGCTCCACTCCGCATCTCTCTCCACCAGTGGCGACCTACTCCCTCCTCTTGCTGCCAGAAAAACAATCAAAAACAAAAAAACCCTTCCCCTGCATGCTCTTCAACTCACCTGGACCTTCTGGCTCATCAAACATGTCCTCACATGTTTAAAAATCCGTTTAGGTTCATGCTGTTGTGATTTACAACAAGAAATACACATTTGCTCTTCATCCTGTTCCTGGCACAGAGCTCCTAAAACCCGTGGGCCAGGGGCTCACTGAGAGGTGAGCACAGTGCAGGTGTCTTTTGTTATGTTCAGGAGGTGGCTTTGGGGAAGCTCCTAAGCTTCCTACAGATGGGGGCTGGTGGCCAGGAGAAGGAGCCACACAATTAGATAACTGAAACTTCGAGACCTGTCCCCACCTCCAGGGAGGGAGAGAGGTCAGTGGCTGAGTTTTATCACCAAGGCCAATGAGTTAATCAATCGGGCCTGTGTAACGAAGCCCCCATAAAAACCCAGAAGGACGGCCTCCCGGCCTCCCGGCCTCCCGGTGGGGGAACAAATGGAAATTTGGGAAGAGTGGTGCACAGAGGAATGAGACTGGAACTGACGTTCCTAACCATGAATTTCACCACCTCGGGGTGGAGTTTCTTGGGTCCGGCGTCTACCGAAGCGTTTCTTATGCTCCTGTCAGTTTTAGATTTGAAGACTGTCCACGTCATCATCATGACAACCAGAGTCGGTACTGGTGGCTGCTTTGTTTTCTTTATGAGAAAAACCTTAGCAAAACACTGAATGCTTGACTTTTTTTTTCCCATTGGCTGCTTTCTATTATTCTGGTCAGCTATGGGATTTTTATTTTCTTTCTCACAGTTCTTCTGATAGAATCCAGACAAAGAAAAAAATCAGAAGAGTTTTTTGAGTACTGTACATCATGACACTTGGCAAATATGCAATGGTCCAAGATACTTTTTTATAATTTAAATTTCTTGAAAACCTCTGCAGCATGAGGCAGCAATTATAAACATTTCTCTTAAATGCCAGAAGCTGTATTAAGCATACAAAACAAATGACTTAACTCTAAAGAGAAAAAAAGGCAAAAACAGAAAGTTTGTTTTCTGTTTAGATACAGCTGAAGTGATTAACAGTGGTAGAATATCTCACTATCATCTCTTACACTAGACGTGTTTTATGACCCTTAACAACTAAATTATTTTCCACAAACCCAGACATTCAGCAAGCTTAGAATTTTTACATTTCAGACAGATAAGAGATGGCTCTGAAGGAAAACAATTTCACAAGAGACTCCTTATCTCTTTATATAAAAAGTCAAGAAACATAAAAAGAAAATGATGAAAAACAGGCCATGGTTGAGTTTAATTATAAGAACTTTGTCTCAGCATGATTAATTTGTCAAGTAGGTTCTTTGTGTAGCTCTCTGAGTCCTTTCAGTGATGTTGAAAGCCCTAAGAAATGATATACAGCGCAGAATCTCAAGAAACAAAGTACTTGGAGATCCAAGTGATTTGTTTTCCCTTTAAAGGTGATTGATTCCCTTCTCTAACAGATGTCTACTGCCAATTTCATATTTTCCCTTTTCAAAGATGGGGCTTATCACCTCTTTTGCTTTCATGACACTATAGTGTTCAAATGAATGCAACAAATATACGAGGTCTTGTAACAGGGTGCTGAGCTAGAGGCCCCCCAAAATCGCAAAGACCCCACAGCTTGGGGGATGAGGGAAGCGGAGCTGGAGCCGGGGCCATTGGGAGCTATTTGCACATCTGAAGAACTTGGTCAGTGTTTTAGTAATGTTAAAAGCTGTGCCTGCTCAGAGCCAGGGAGATGAGCGGGGATGTAGACGGAGGGGCTTCCTGTGAGAGCAGCTTGGGGGCAGCATCTACTTCAGGGTGCCACGCTTGCCTGGACGAATAACGGCCGCTGAGAAAGACAGAAGAAACCAGGCTACCAGCAGGTGTTGGAAATGGGGTGAGGGAGGAAGATCCATGCCAGATTTAAACCCAGTGCGGCAGCCCTGCTGGGGCTTAATCATGTGGTTTAGGAGAGGAGAAGGAGCTCGCTCTGTGTCTTAGCCACTCTCTCTCACCCATGCTGGACCCTGGGGGAAGGAGAGTAGGAGAGCCATGAGAGGTTATCTCTTTCGTGCGTGCTTTTGACCATGAGGCTGGGGAAGGAGAAGCCTCTTAACCGTGTAGCAGCAGTGCAGGGTCTGGGCCACCGGCTTTGAAAGAATGCAGAGGGACTCCCACCACCTGCCAGGAGGAGGTGCCATGTGGTTTTGGATTAAGAATGGGAGCCTAGCCAAGCTATGGACTTCTTTTTATTTTTCCTGAGGTACAGTACCCCTGACTGGCCTGGTTTGGCAAGGGGAGGCAGGACTGTGAATGTGTGTGTGTTTGTGGGTGTTTTAAAGGGACTTTGGGATTTAACAGTGACATTCTGCCATTACTCTAAACTTGTATAACTTTTAATTAAATAGTTCCTTTCCTTTTTACCAAACTCTGCCATTGAGAGCCACAGTTCTTATCAGTGGCCAACAAAAAGAACCATAGAGTAATAGACCCATAGAGGAGTTCCTGTTACAGTCTGTCCGGAAAAAGTCCAGCCATTGTTAACATAACAAGAACAGTTTGCGTGACACTGATGTAACCTGCCAGCCAAGGAGAGTGGACTGGAACGTACATGCATGAACAATGATGACTTCACTGTACTAGTCGGTAGGAGCAGTAGATGCTGTTGAGTGAGCTTGTGTACTATGTGTCTGTCTCATTCAAAATGACTGAGCGAGTAGAGCAATGAATCTGCATCACATTTTGCATTAAGCGTGAACCTTCCTCCACAGAAACTATTCAGATAATTCAGGAGGCTGCAGCTGTAGGCGACTGGTGATTGGCAGCTTCATCACAACAAGGCACCCACTCAGGTATCATGTCTCATGCAGAGTTTTTTTGGAGAAACATCAAGTCGCCCAGGTTACTCAGCCCCCCAAGCCCAGATTTGCTTCCTTGCAACTTCTGCCTTTTCACAAAACTAAAATCACCTTTGAAAAGAAAGAGACTTCAGACCATCCGTGAGATTCAGGAAAATACGACAAGGCAGCTGATAGTGATTTGGAGAAGTGTGTGAGGTCCCAAGGTGCCTACTTTGAAGAGGACTGAGGCATCATTGTCCCACATACAATGTTTCTTGTATCTTGTATCTTCTTCAATAAATGTCTGTTTTTCATAGCACGTGGCTGGATACTTTCTGGACAGGGCTTGTATTTTGACCACCAACAGTAAATCAGATCCTTGGTGAAACTATGCAACATTAGAATGAGTAAGACTCATCCTGACCTGAAAGGAACTCAAAGAACAACGCAACCACATTGTTTCTGCCTATCTCATGGTATGTCAAGATTTATAAGTCACAAAAAGTTCTGCCCTTAAGTTTCCACCTACTTGTACTAATGATGTGAACACAAGAGCAGCAAAGATTCTACTGACATTCAGAATATTTAAGTGAGTTTTATTTTCCATATATAAGAAGACCAGAGGCATTCAGCTTCCTAATTACACAAAACAATATTTTTCTTTTTGTTATAGCATCAGCCATGTAACTTTTACCTCTTGAAATTTAAGAGCTGGATCTTGTACAATATTGGATATCAAATTGAAGGATTGTTGCTCAATTTCTGGAAAAATTAAATCTGTAATTTTATCTACCTTTAGGAAAAAAGATTTTGTTTTAATAGGGCTAATAAGACAATAACTCATTTAACAAGAATGCTTTGAGTGCCTCGCCCTGACTGGTGTGGCTCAGCGGATCAGGCATCATCCTGCAAATCGAAAGGTTACCAGTTTGATTCTGGTCAGAGCGCCTGCCTGGGGTGAGGGCCAGGTGCCCAGCAGGGAGCGTGCGAGAGGCAACCGATGATGTTTCCCTTGCACATCCATGTTTCTCTCCCTCTCTTCCTCTCTTCCTTTCTTTCTAAAAATAAATAAACCTTTTTAAAAAAAAATTCTTTGAGTGCCTTCAGTGAGTCTAAGAATAAGAGGATACAAACAAATTAGAAACCACTCAGCACAACAGGAATAATAATTGCTATTCCTGTCACCTGAAACTGCAACAATTAGCACTGTTCCCATTTTCACGCCGTCTGTGTCAGAGGTCCCCTGGCTCCAATTTGGTCGCTCATATTTGCCTGTCAGGAACTAACAGCTTGTCCTCGTCTGCCTGCTTAATCCGTCTTTCCAGGAGCGCGGGCTTTTCCATGGCTGCCGCCGTGCTTCCGCTTCTGCTCCGAGCTTATTGGCTTCCTTACACTGCCTTCCAAGCTTCTCGGCACTTGGCTTCCTTTTTCTGAAACTCTTCGGGAGGCTCACGTTTACCAAAGAAACTAACCTAAGGATGTAAACATACCACCATTACCCAACCACCAAATAGTAGAGCTGGGAGAGCTCTGAGAACCAATGAGATAGGACCCAGTTTTATTGCTGGTAATTGCCCAGTAGTCCCTAACACCTAACCCATCCATATATCAACTCCAAGCAAAACAGTTTTTAATTAAAAAAACTACTTTGGATCACTGATAAATGATCAAAAACAACGAAAAGTGGAGAGGAGTTGAAACTCAGGAGAGGGCAATGCACCAGATGAATTTCCATAGCTTTTTACCTAAGGACATGCCCCTCATTATGCTCTACAAACAACAGCTCCAATTCAGACAAAAAAAGAAGCCTGTAGGTTTTACCAACTTGAAAAACCAGAGGGCGGAACAACAGTTACTGGGAAGAGAGAGGGGGAGTGCCCAAAAAGAAGAGAGTCCTAAAATCAGTGCGTAAATGTTCCCAAAATCTCTGGCCAACTCCTGAACGATATACGTGGGGACAAACTCCAACTGGTCCAGCCAACGTGAGCTGACATTCCAGCTGCCCCGCCACAGCGAGTCTGCCAATTGAGTTTGGCAAGTAACTCCCTGATAAAACAAATTAAATCAATACTCTCCTAGAGAAGACAACAGAACCCAGAGTCTCTACAACTCATCATTAACAATGCCCAGCGCACAATGCAAAGTTACTCAACATGTAAGGAAAATGTCACCCATATTAACATAAAAAGACAATTTATGGAGACCAACCCTGAGGTAACGTAGACAAAGATCTTAAGATTTAAGAAAAACATGCCTGATATAAATATGAAGGACTGAATTCAAATGGCAAATACAGGAAATGGAAACCATAGAAAAATAACAAAATTGTAGAAAATCGTAGAGCTGAAATATATACTACCTAAAAATAGAAATTCACTGAACAGGCTCAATAGCAAGCTGGCAACAGTAGGAAAAAGTCAGGAGCGTAAAGGGCAACAGGAATGATCTAACCTGAAAGGCAGAGAAAACATTTAGGAAAAAAAACAGATCAGAGTCTCAGGGACTTGTGGACAGGACCCACAGGTAGAGATGTTGTTGAAATCCCATGTGGGGAGAGGAGAGAACGAGGTAGAAAAAATGCTAAAGAAATAATGGCTAAAAACTTTCCAAATTTGGTTTTAAAAACAAGTATTTACGCATTCAAGAAGCTCAGTAAATAACGAACAGTACAGATGCAAAGAAAATTCCACCAGTCACATTGTAGTCAAACTGCTGAAAGCTGAAGAAAAAGGAGAAAAACGTGAAAGCAGCCCGAGATAAAAATTACGCACAAGGGAAAAACAATTTGACCACAGGGTTCTCATGGGAAGCCAGTAGGGCAATACTTTTCAGGTACTTGGGGGAAAAGAAAAAAACAAACCAACAACTTTCAGCACAGAATTCTATATTTAGCAAAAAATATCCTTCAAGAATGAAGGAATAAAGACATTTTCAGATCAATAGAAACTAAGATAGTTCATCACCAACACACTTGTATTCAAGAAATGATTTTTTTAATTAGAGTATGAACTTTTGAGCCAGACAGCATTGGTTTGAAAATCAGGGAACTCACTTAGTTTTAGCATTTGTAATAATAGACACATAATGCCCACTTTGCAGGTTGTCACAGGAACTCAAAGAGAGAGCACATGCGTATCTCCAAACACAGTAAGTGTTCAACGTGTTTTACTCTGATATGTTTATCCCTCTCTCCCCTTGTCCCTACCTCTAATCCCATGTTTGGAAGCAGTCACTCTTTTTTTCTCATACATATGATTTCCATGTCCCACCTGCCTTTAACTTACTTTATCTTTTTCTTCTATTTGGTTCACTTTTTTAATTTGACAAATATTTCCATTTAGCATTCATTAAATTATACTTGTTTAATGTGCTAGGTATGTTTTTCTAAAAAATAAAGATATAACTATTAAATGTTTAAATAACTATTAAAAACAACTTATCAACACAGTACCTAAAATAATTTCCTATCCTGGCCAATGGGGAAATGCTACTCTAATCTAATCTCCTCACTAAGGTCAGGGGTTAGGTCTGATTTGTCCTCCACTTCTCTACGACCTATAAGAGTCCATTAAAATACTGAATTTATTTATTTAGAAATTAATAAACTGAAGCTCAGAGACATAAAATGGCTTCGACTTGCCCATGGACAGTGGCTAAACTCTCACCCCTGTGACTTGGGTTTCAATTTTCTATTTCATGCTCCAGGAGACCAGTGGGTCTTTTCTCTTCTGTTCTGTTGGTCTGTGTATCCTTATGACATTATCCAAGTCATCATAATTAGCTTGGTTTTAGAAGTCTTGTTCCTCCAACTTTGTTTTGCTTAAAGATCATCTTTCTTCTTTTAGGCCCTTTACTTTTCCATATAAATTTTTAGTGTTAACTTGGAAGTTTCCACTACTACCCTCAAAAAAATGCTGGGACTCCGATTAGAGTTACGTTTTTAGAACAATTTAAGGAGAATTTACTGACAAACGACATTAGACCTTCCTATCCATGCATGTGGCATATTCCTCCCTCTATACAGATCTTTAATTTTACCCAATAATAATTATTTTGTAATGATTATGTAGCTTTTACACTATGTCTTCCATGACATTTATTCCCAGGTAAGTAAACCGTCTCATTTTATTTCATTTTTCTATCTATTTTTTTTTTCGGACTTGGGGGTGTTTGTTTTGTTTTATTTAGAAGATCTTGGTAGTAAACATGAACTCAGTGAATACTTGGCTGATGGGTATGGAGATACTGTGTGACTGTCGCTCATCACTGCTACTTCCTGAGCCTCAGTTGCCTCATCTTTCAGACAGCTGACCTTCATCGTGAGCTTACAGAGTACTGCTCGTAGCTCTGCACACAATTTCAATTTTACTTTTATTTGTAAAGTCATTGATTAATATATGTTTCCTCCACAAGATGATATATGCACTGAGGGACGAGACTGTATCTTTCTCCAATGCCTGACGCAATCCCTACAGAGTAGGTACGCAATAAATATTTTTTGACGGAATGAGTATAATATAAGAGTTTGTTTTTTTCCATCCCTTAAATTCCATTAGCATAAATGGACCAGGGTATAGAGTAGGCAGGTCTAAGAAAATTGGTTCCCACTCTCGGGAGAACACCTCCGAGAGGTGTCAGCCCAGGTCATTCCGATGTGCGCCTGACCAGGGGTCGCCCCAGCTTAGATGGCACGGCAGTATCGGTGAAGAAGTATCAGTGAAGCCTATTTCTATGGAAATCTGAGGTGCATCATTTTAGCGTGGTACTTAGCAGAAACACTCATGTCTGTCAAAACAAAAATTTCCTCAATAAACCTTGATCCTCTGTCTGTCACCAAGGAGTCACATTAAAGATTATAACCTTTCTATAACCTTGAGGTCTGGCCTTGGTCCCACCTGCTTCGAAGTGTGAAACCCAGCACTGGCCCCAAAGGGATGATCAATGACTTACTTTAATTCCCATCCTTCCTACTATATCATTAACTCATTTTTTACATGAGAAAACGGAAGCTCAGAGAATTAGGTTAACTTAATCACAGAAGTTAACAGAGCCAGAATTTGGTCACAAGCTATTTGAGTCCAGTGTCCAAGTGTTTTTTGCTGCTCACCATACTGAGGTTTGTTGGAGGATTCCCAAAGATTCACGAAATTTCTCCAAGGGATTGTTGAAGGCAACAATATCACCTTTTCTGTTTCTCATTTTAATCAATAAAATAATTATCAAAAAATCTTTCCCTTGCCCTGACTGGTGTAGCTCCGTGGGTTGGGCATTGTCCCGCAAACCGCAAGGTTGCTGGTTCTTTTCCCAGTCAGGGTACATGCTTGGGTTCTGGGCCAGGTCCCCTGTTGGGGGCGTGCGAGAGGCAACCAATGGATGTTTCTCTCGCGCATCGAAGTTTCTCTCCTTTTCTTTCTCCCTCCCTTTCTTTCTCTCTAAAAATAAATAAATAAAACCTTAAAAATAAAAAAAACTTTCTTCAAATACAGAAGATATTGGAGTGCTTCCCTAAGAGAATCAAGGTAACAAACAATACAATAAACACAGATGAGATGTGTTAATGACTCAATGTATTTAACTGAACATTGCTGGCCAACATTTGGTTTTGATCATCATGCAGTTTTAAATTGTGTTTTTTTCTGTAGTCAAATGCTGTGTCACTTGTACTTTTAAAGGATTGACAATTACAGACACAAAGACTAATGTTGCAATAAATTATGAGGAGCATTAAATGATCATAATTTTGCATAATTATTCTCAAAATGATTGGCACAAAAGTTGGAACTCATAATCACCTTATCAGAATTTTTATTTTGTAAGTTTAACTGTCTCTGAAACTCTAAGAACCAATGTTGTAAAAGAGAAAACACAACGGTCATATTTTAACTGGGCATTTCATTTATCGGGAATAAAGCCCATCCGTATACATTACATGCAGAGAAGTGTAAAGATTTTTAAATTCATAAGGTAATTCTTGAGATTACGTTACTGTGAAAGCAGACTATGAGCCAGGAAGGGGCATGGCTACTACGCAATAGTAGGAAATGACACTGCATGAATTTTTCATTTCCCCCTTTGTCTTGGATAAAAAGGCAATCCAAGGAAGAAGGAATAAATACTTGAACAGACGCAGCCAGAAAACCTTGACTCAGTGCTTTTCGATCCTGGCTGCTCAGGTGAGTTGCATGGGGAGCTTTGTAAAATTATACATGCCTATCTGTGCCCGAAGATCTGAGATCGTAATTCAGTTCTTCCGGGATGGGGTCTTGGGTATTTTCAGTTCGTTTCAAGTGATTCTAATATACGTGCCTTAACTAAACAACCTCTTTTTAAATAGATAGTAGAATTCCTTACTGGTAAAAATTTATTTTAAATCCAGAGTGTAGGTTAGGAGAAAAAATAGGCTCAACCGCCAGAATCCTGGGTTCAAGTGCTGTCATTGTGACTGTGATCTTAAGCAAGTCCCCTTGTCCCTCTGGTCCCTGGCATTCTCTCCTTCAGCATTAGCACTCTCAGCCACTTGCTCTTTAAGATCCCTGCTGTCTGTAACTTTTGATTCATTATTAAATACTATAATAATTGTTATATTAATAAGTTATAATAATAACTTATTACTGAATTCAGAGGATCCTGGATTCAAATTCCAGTCCTGCTAAATTTCTGTGTGACCTTAGCCAAGTCCTTTACCCTCTTTGAATCTATTCTAAAATGAAGGCTCCATATCCTAGGACTGTTATGAAGCTTCAGTTAGGTGAACAACTTGCTCAGTGTATGTCTCTCAACAGATGGTAACTGCTATTATTGTTGTTTTTACGTGGCTTGTTGCTCCTGCAGTCATTGTTGTCATCATCATCATCACCATCGTCATTTCTCGTGCAGCAAGAAAGGAAAGAATGATTCATTTGGAAAAGGGAAGGAGATGTTTCAATGGGCTTGACTGTCCCTGATTTCTCGGGTCTTGCATCCAGGCCAGCAGGAGGTTGGCGTGTGAATCACTTATGCAGAGACCTTTTCTATAAGATAATGACCTTCATAAACTTGGCTGCAGAGGGACCCTGCAGCAGAACTGCTGACTGTTTCCAGAGAGAAGCAACCATGACAACACTGCCCCAGAAGACGGGCTAATGGCTTTCTGTTGCCAAGAAACAGTTTGCAACAGACATGTTCAAACCTCGCCCCATCCTACCTCTCATCCCAGCGCCCAGCCCCTCGCTGCCCAGCACCATGCCTGAGTCAGTATATCAGCTAAGCTTGGATTCAGCTGTGGTAACAAAATCCCCAAATACAGTGGCTTAAACCAGAAGAAAGTTTTTTTTCCCTTTCTCTGCTTTATGTAACTACCCAAATGACAGCAATCCAGGTTTGAGCCAATATTTTACCACAGAACCACACAGATCCATGAAGAGCCATCTACGATTCTTCAGTGTCCCCCAAATAAAGCATAAGTCAGGTGACTACAGACACACGTATTCCTTCAGCCATAAACAATCAATAAATATACAAGAATGAGAATGACTCAAAACAGGTCGCTCTTGGGAGGGGAACCAAGGTGAGCCATGGTGGGGGGCTGTCTTTGGTCAAAGTAGACTAGCTGCTGTGACAACCCCATAATCTCAGTGGCAGTCACAGGCCAGTGCAGGTGATGATAGGACCGAGCTCGGTGGCTCAAGCTCCTTCCACCGAATGGCTCTGTGTTCCCTAGTCTTGGAGTTGTTGCCAGATCTGGCTGGCAGTGGAGGGGAGGGAAGAGGACCATAGAGAAGGTTTTCCTGCCCTTCACCGTCTTGGAATGGAGGCGACAGTTGTCATTTCTGCTCACACTTCAGTGAGATGGCCCCACCCAGATGCAAAAAGGGCAGGGACATTTAGTCTAGTGATTTTCCCAGGAAGAAGTGGCTTTAGGGATCATTTATCTGGCCTCTGCCAAAGAAGGTTTGAGGAGGTTTTAGGGTAACCATACAGAAATTAAATTCATGGGCTTGTAAAAAGGTGCTCATTCAAAGGGAAGAGTCTGGTGGCACTTAGCGTTGGGATATCTCGGAGTTCTCTGGAGAAAGAACTGTGCATGAGATGAGTCCTGGTGAGTGGAGCTTAATACACTCACTCCCCAAGCATTTATTCAGTGCCTACTACATACCGGGCACTGGGTAAACACTGATGCACTAAACACAGTTCCCACCTCCGTGGAGCTTACCTCTAGCTAAGAATATAGGTAAGCAAAGTAATGGATATAAAATGCAGCACAGGGAATACAGTTAATAATACTGTAATAACTACAGGGCCTAGCACAAAGAGCGACCCTTTTTATTACAAAATCTTTTATCACAAAATCATAAGCATATAATTCTGTAACATAACAATATCACACTCAAGCATGCCATGTGCCATTTTAGGTGAAATGTTCAAATTAAAACGATAAATTATTATACCCATATTATTACTCTACCAACCACACTCAAGCAAGCCTTTCTTCCGTTGGACCCTGTATGTATGGTGTCTGGTGAGTACTGACTTATCAGGGAGTTATATAAATATCTAACCACTAGGCTGTACACCTAAAACTTTTATAATATTGAATATCAACTGTAATTGAAAGAAATCTAATTTAATTTAATAAATGAAATTGATAAGCCTATTTCCTGGAATAATGAAGGGCCTAAGTTTAGGTTACATTAAATTCTATTAATATAAATAATTACATTTATAATTTTTAATTAAAATTAAATTACTGTATATTAATTAAATGATGAACCTAAATAAATTTAACTTAAAAAAAATTTTTTTTAATGTTTATGTACTAGAATTCTTTACTTCCTAATCTGTATCTTTCAGAAATACTTTTAGCTGCAAGTAACAATTTAGAATGACTTAAATGGGGGTAATTTTTGTCACATAACAAGGCATTCAGAGGTTGTTGATATTGTTTCAGCTTCTAACAATAATATTAAGGACCTGGCTCTATTTTCTGCACTACTATCTTTACTTACTGTTTGTTTTTTTTAAATCATATTCTTGACACTCATGGTCATGAAATAGCTACTGCACCTCCAGACATCACATTCAAGTTCCAGGTAGGAAGAAGGGGGAGGGAATAAAAAACCTCTCTCTCCTCACAGAGCTTTGTCTTTTCCTTTGGGAAGAAAAGCCCTGCCCAGCAGATTTCCCATATCTCATTGGCCAGAACTGAATCACATGGCCTCCCTTAGACCAGTTAAAGGATGGGATGAGATTACCAAAGCAATTTACATCACTTGTGACCAGCTCACCCTTATGTTCCAGCCCCCCATGCCCCCACAAACACATCAGCATTCTGGACTGCTGGCGGGGTAGACCACAGGCTACAGACAGGCGCTGCCACCCCAGGCCTGGGTCGGTTTAACCAAGGGCCTGGTCCGGGAACACTGCCTGGAGGCCCGGCTACCAGGCCTGTGGCATGTCGGGGAGAGGCCCCTGTTGCCCAGGAACAGGGAAGTCACGAGGTGGCAGTCTCAGGGGTGAGTGAGCCTACTGAGTTTGGGCGCGTGCGTACACACACCCACGCATACACGAGGAAGGCGGTGTGCTAGGCCTTGGCCAACCCCAAGGGCACGGTGAGGGAGGGCAGGCTCGCTCTGCATGGCTTGAGAGGGGGCTTCTGGACACATCTTGGCCTTTCTAGATCACTCATCAGAGAGTGACTGTGAGGACTGTAGTGGGTTGAATGGTGGGCCCCTCCCCCATACATGTCTACTCAGAACCTGTGAGTGTGACCTTATTTGGAAAAAGGGTCTTTGCAGACGTGCAGCAGTCCCCTCTTATCCCTATTGGATGCCTAAAAGCACAGATAGAAGCAAACCCTATATATACTGGCTTTTTTCCTATACACAAACACCTATGATAAAGTTTAATTTATAAATTAGGCACAGTAAGAGATTCACAAGAATAATAATAAAATAGAACAATTATGACAATATACTGTAAGGAAAGTTATGTGAATGTGGCCTCTGTCAAAATGCACTCACCCTTCCTCCTGTGATGAGGTGAGATGAAGGCAGGTGAGCGACGTAGGTGTTGTGACGCAGCGTTAGGCTGCTCTTGAACTTCTGACAATGGGTAACAAGCACTTCCTAGCTTCTCTTTGCACATCTGAATTGCCAGAACCACTTTGGGGCCGTTATTAAGTAAAATAAGGGCAACTTGAACACAAGACAGTCGACCTCACCGCCAAGATGGCTACTCAAATGGGCAGGCAGCGTCCATGGTGTGGAGATGCTGGGTAAAGGGCTGGTTCACATTCCAGGAGTACGGAAGTGAAAAAGCACAAGCTTTCACTACGCAATTCAGAAGGACATGCAATTTAAAATTAATTAGTTGCTTATTTCTGGAATTTTCCACTTCATATTTTCAGCCTCGGTGGGCTATAGGTCACTGAAAGTGCTGGAAAGTGAAACCGCAGCCAACAGGAGCTACCGTAGTAAAAGCCTCCCGATGAGATCATTTGGGGTTAGTATGTGCCCTAAATCCAATAATAAGTGTCCGTATAAGGGAAGAGAAAGGTCGAAGGTGATATGAGAAAGGGAGGCAGAGACTGGACTGATGCAGCCACAAGGCATGGGACACCCGGAGCCACCCGAATCCAGCAGACGAATGAAAGGAGCCTCCCCTAGAGACGACGGAGGGAGGGAGCACAGCCCTGCTGACACCTCCGTTTCCGACTTCCAGCCTCCTAAACCATGAGAGAACAAACTTCTGCTTTCAGCCACCCAGCGTGTGCTGATTTGTTACAGCAGCCCCAGGAAATGAATGCAAGGACCATGTTACTTACTCTAAGAGGCAATTTGGGCTGAAATGATAGTTTCTGGGCTGACCTCTGATTGGGACAAGCACCATCACACTCTCCAAGCGAGTGATGAAAGGAAAAATTCTGAGAAGAGAGGGGGGCCTGGGCCGTGGGAGGGACATGAGGGACAAAGGAGGCTGCTCACCCCTGTTGTGACACTGCCAGAAGCAGAGCTGAGCTCCTTTAATGGCTTTTCCCAACAACCTTAAGTAAGAAGACAGCCCGCGCCTTATTTCCTGTACCATTTCTATTTAGTGAGCCTTGAGATGTGCCCGGAGCTCTGCCAGGACCTGGGGCACAAGGGTGAACAAGACAAGCCTACCTTCAAGGACCCAGGGTCTGGTGAGGAGACTAGACGGGGGGTGGGGGTTCGGGGTATACACCACACTCAGGCAAAGGGACTGCAGCGTGGTAGGTGTTATGAGAGCCCAGAGGTGGAGTTCCTGCCCTGGATGTGGGCCACCTGGAGGCGTAAGCCAGGTGGTGGAAGGGCAAGGCTTCACACTGCGTGTGCAAAGGTGCAGATGCCAGAGATCACAGTGCACAGGTAACCACAGTGTGTTCAGTGTCTGCAGACAAGCATGCAGGAATTCGCAGGTGGTGGAATACAGGCGCTAGATCTGGCCCCTGTTTGGAAGGCAGAAAGGAAAGGAGGGAGAAAGGGAGGGTGTGGAGGAAAGGAAAGCCCACCCTAAGAGGCAGAGCCCCTCTCTAGGAAGCGGTGAGGGGAAAGAACAGAGACCACATTTTAGGGGATGGGGGTAGAGGCAGGAGAAACTGAGAAATGAGAAGTTAAGCCCTGGTTCCGCAGGGCCCCAGGGTGAGTTAGTCAGGGTAGACTAGGGCACAGTATATGCATTGGTGACAAGCATTTCCCAACTCTCAGTGGTTAACACAACAAAGGTTTCTCACTCCTGCTGCCTTCCATCCGTGCTGAGTTGGCCGTGGCTCTGCTCCACAGCGCCCTCACCCAGGACCCAGGCCAACTGGCCCTCTGCCATGGCAACCTCATTTGTGACAGCGGCAGAGAGGGAAGGAAACGAGCAAACTGTGCCCTGGCTCTGAGATTTCTCCCCAGAAACAACACGCGTCGCTCCTGCCCACGCCTCCTGGGCCGAAGCAAGCCAGGAGGCTGGGTCTCACTGCACGGCGGCAGGAAACACAATCAGCCCTGGGCCAGAAGGGGAAGTGGGGCAACCCTGATGTCTACCGTTCCCAGGGAGCCACAGTTTGAACCCAGGCCTCCTAAGTCCTCAGCCTACACTCTCTGCTGACTCTCTCCTTCCTTTTGGTCAATTAATCATTTTGGAGACAAAAGAAATAGAGAATGAGGAATGTATTATTATTTGGGCCCTCCATGCAGACTATATGCAAATTAGCACAACTAAATGACTTGCAAATTTGGTCTTAGACTGCTGTGAGGATCACTAAGGTATTGTCCCACATATCTGACTGTCACTCAAACTCTGGTTCTAATGCAGCCTTTTTCCCAAGCCAACCCCTATGGGATGTGTTGCCCAAATCTTTATAAAATGATCCCCCGAATCCATCAAAACATATAAAGTCATTTTTGGTCATTTTTCCTTTGCAGATATTCATTAGTTTGGATTTTCACTTGGATTTGAGAAACAATGGCTACTCAGAATATATTTATCTGGCGCATTTGTTCCCAAGCCAAATGAAATCATCTGTTTAACACACAGATCCCTATTTGGGGTCAGGGAGGGGAGGGAGAAGAACACCTTAATTTTAATAACAAAATTAACCCAACATAAGTTTAAAACGTGTGAGAGATAAACCACCACAGGAAAACGCACGTCTCACACATGCACATCCCTATGGGGAATTGCGAATCCTTTAATGACCCTCCTCTCCAGACAATGGTGTTTGCAGACTGCATTTGTGACTAAGGTTCCTATGATGCGTTCACCTACTGTACAGCTTCTTAAGGACCAGTCACCACATTGCCTTGCTCGGCCTTCGTCAGACTGGGACTTAGTGGCAGGTGCATTTCCAGCGCTACTTCCCTCACTGAAAGGGAAATGGAGCCCCGCCCATGGTCTGAAGCCCCAGCTTGAAGCCCTGGTTCGGTACTATTCCACACGGCATCAGCAGAGCCTGCGGGTGCAGCCTGGCTTTGGTGGTCACACAGATTAGGCTGCGCATTGTACCAGCTGTCACCTCTGGCACCTCGCTGACCCACTTTGACATCAGTTTCTCCTTTGTGGTGTGGGGATGCCACCATCATGGGGTTGTTGCACGGAATACATTTGATAATCCGAGCATAGTCCCTACATTAGGGATGACAAGTATGTTTCAGTTACTGTAAACTCCAATTGTCTGGGGCCCTGTGTTAAGGCTTCTAATGGCACTACATCTAGGTTCAAGGAAAGTATGCAGAATTAGGCTGATGGCAGGGAGAGGGGCGGATGGCCTTAGAAAGTCTGTTCTCTCTTTCCCTTTCATACCTCTAGGGTAGTAAAGAGAACCCTCTCGGTTACAAGAGGCTTAGACCCAATTCAAAAGCATATGCCAAAATGGAGCTTCCTTGGATGGATGCGGGAGTATCTCAGAAAACTGAAGACCTGCAGGAACTAGAAGGGCAGGTCCAGTGACCTCAGGGACGTGAACCAGGAACCAAATCACTGTCAGGGTGTCAGAATGCTAGATCTCTCCCTCTCCTCTCGCCATTTCCTCTTTCCCCTCTCTCCTTCCCTCTGGAAATGTACTCACAATCAACCTGCAGTCGTAAGTCCTGATGTTCTCAAAGTAATTTTCCAAGCAAACTTGACCAAAGTTAGCAGGACTGGAGGTGGTGGGTGAAGAGGAGGGGGGCACTATAAACGAATTGTTCTTTTTTTAAATTTTTAAAAATTTTTTTCAGTTACAGTCTGATACCATACATAGTTATTACAATATTTTTTATTCCCTATGCTGTACTTTATATCCCCATGACCGTTCTGTAACTACCAATTTGTTTTATTCTTTTGAAAAGAAAATCAATCCTGTCTTCATGCAAGCTGAGGACACCCCAGAGAAAGGATTAAAAAGTGAAATACTGCCACCCCCAGGAAGAGAAGAACAGAGCTTTAAACATAAACATCAAAGGCTTGGCAGGAGTCCTAATGCCAACCACACTCCAGAGACTTGGAGGGTGACTTTTTAACACTGGCTTTGTGTGGTAAATGTAGCACGTACAGAGATGCAGCCCTCAGATCCTGCTTTGAGAATGGACTTGCTTTCTAGCTGCAAAGAGGTTGGTTATCTGGCAACCTCCAGCTGTTAGGTCCCTACAGGGTGAGCCTCGCTTGCCAGCCTGGGCCAGTCTCCCCAGGGCAGCCCCCAGCCAGTGACTAGGCAAGAAGAGCGAACCTCTAAGAGAGAGAGAAAGAGAGAGAGAGAGAGAGAGAGAGAGAGAGCGCGAGAGCGAGCGCGCGCGAGCGCGCAAGATGGCCACTCTAGTGAGGTGGAAAGAAGAGACGGTTAGGGATAGGCCCGCATGAATGCCAACTTTGAAAACTGGAACACCCTCATGCCCTACTATCTGTCACCATGGTGGCTTCTTTTGAGGGTAGCATTCCTGTCCCTTAAGGTAAAAAATAAATAAGTGCATAAATAAAGAAGAAGCTGGGAAGATTTTTGATTTTAAACAATCAGATTCCACCCTTCTCCTCTTGGCAACCGCGCATGAACACCACAAGGAGAAACAAATGATCATTGCTAAAACTAAGAGGTTTGTAACCAAACGGCAGTGCAGGAGGACGGAAAGCAGATGGACGGTACAGACAGATGGCTTTGCAGAGCAGGCAAAAGGAGTTTAGCAGAAAATAAGAGTTCATTATAAAGTGCACTGAAAATGAAGCCAGATCACTTTCTTACACCATGTACAAAAAAACAACTCAAAACGGATTAAAGACATTGAAGGATGTAAGACCTGAAACCATAAAACTTCCAGAAGAAAATAAAGGCAGTAAACACTTTGACATTGGTCTTAGCAATCTCTTTCTGGGTATGTCTCCTCAGGCAAGAGCAACAAAAGCAAACATGAACAAGTGGGACTACATCAAACTAAGATTTAAAGCAAAGGAAACGATCAACAAAATGAAAAGGCAATCTACTGAATGGGAGAATATATTTGCAAGTGACATTCCAATAAGGGGTTAATATCCAAAATATACATGGAACTCAAACAAAGCTAAGCAAACTAAAACAAACAGAAACAAAACAATCCAATTAGAAATGGGCAAGGGACCTAAACAGATATTTCTGCAGAGGACACAGAGATGGTGAAGACATATGATCACTCATTATCAGGGGAATGCAAATTAAAACCATGAGATACCACCTCATACCTGTCAGAACAGCCGTCCTCAAAAAAATCATCAAATAACAAGTACTGGTGAGAACATGGAGAAGAGGAAACCCTCGTGCACTGCTGGAAGGACTGTAAATTGGTACAGCCACCATGGAAAACTGTATGGAGATTGCTCGAAAAATTAAAAATAGCCATAAAAGCCAGCAATGTCTCTTCTGAACATTTAAACAAAACAAAAACACTAATGTGAAATGACATATGCTACCTCTGTGTTCACTGCAGCATTATTTACAATAGCCAAGATATAAAAGCAACCGAAGTGCCCATCAACAGATGAGTGGATAAAGAAGATGTGGTACAGATACATACACTTGACTATTACTCAGCCATAAAAAGAATGAAATCCAGCTATTTACAACATGGATAGAGGGTAGTATGCGAAATAAAATAAATCATAAAAAGACAAATACCGTATGACTTCACTTATATGTGGAATCTAAAAAAATAAATGAATAAGCAAAACGGAAACAGATTCACAGAGAACAAGCTGATGGCTGCCAAAGGGGAGGGGTGGGAAGATGAGTGAAAGGGAAAAAAAACACTAATGATTACATTATAAAAGAAAAAAGGGAAAAAAACACGAGCATTGAATCCCCCCAATCCCACCTTTTCCTCGCTCAGCTAAGATACTAAAAAAGAGACACTGACTCAGAAAGACTGAGGTGGAATGATGCACAGGGTCGAAAAGAGGACAGTTACAGGAAAGCTCGACCCCACCTTCCTTCCCAGGTCCCACAATTCGGTAGCCACACCTCCATCGCCTAGGCAGGAAGCGGAAGGCTCCAGGCTCCGTCTCTGCAGCCTCTCCTAAGCCAGGAACAGACCAAGTATCCCCACTGTACCATTATTACTGACATTTAATATTGCTCAGACCCAGAGAAAACTCCTACAACACCATTCAGGGAGCATATAAATAAATGGAGATATATTTATTAGAATATCAATTCTCCATTTGATCTTAGGTTTCAATATAATTTTGATTAAAATCCCTGCAAGCTTGTGTGTAGATATTGACAAACTAATTCTAAAAAATATATATACATATAAAGGCAAAGAAACTAAGAGAGACAAAATAAACTCTAAAAAAAAACTTGGAAGGCTCACAGAAGACTCACACTATCTACATGCAGTGGGGTGTTTGAAGGACAGGCACATTAATCAATAGAACAGAACAGAGAGCGCAGAAATAGATCCATGCAAATAATGTCAACTGAGTTTTCAGAACAGCTTTATTGAAGTATAATTTACATAGGATAAAATTCATTTAAGTAAACAATGCAATGATTTTTTGGTAAACTTAAGAGATGTACAATCATCACCATAATCCAACTTTGGGACACTTCCAGCACTCCAAAAAATGCTTTATAGCCATTTGAGTCACTCCCCATTTCAGGCAACCACTAGTCTACTTTGTCATCAACTGATTTTTGATAAAAGTTGATGACAATTCCATTCAGGATAGCCTTTACAAGAAATGGTGCTTTATCAACTGGATGTCCATGTGCAAAAACAAACCTCAACAAATATCTCATAACATATATTAAAATACGCTCAAAATGGATCAAAGGCCTAAACAAAAAAGTATACTACTTTCAGATGAAAACAGGAAAAATCCGCATGACCCGGGGTTTGGTGATGAGCTTTTAGACAACAGCATCAAAAGCACAATTCATTGAAGAAGAAAACTATTAAACTAATACCAAAATTAAAATCTTTGGTTTTTTTCAAAAGATACTGTATTAAGAGCCAGACTGAGAGGAAAAAAAAATCTGCAAAACACATATATGATAAAGGTCTTGTATTCAGAACCTATACTGAACTTTTTTTTAATCCTTACCAAAGGACACGCTTACTGTTTTTTTGAGAGAGGGGGGAAGGGAGCGAGAGAGAGAGAGAGGGAGAAGCATTGATCAGATGCCTTTCATAGAGGCCCTGAACAGCGGCCTCTTCTATGCGCCCCAACGTGGGGACCAAATCCGCAATGTAGGCACGTGGTCTGACTGGGAATCAAACCCATGACGTTTCAGTATACGGGCCGATGCTCCAACCAAGTGAACCACATCTGCCACGGCAGAACCTGTACTGAACTCTTAAAACTCAACAATAAAACTCACTTTTTTCCACATGCGCAACAAATCTGAACACTTTACCAAAGAAGGTATATGGGTGGTAAATAAGCACATGAAAAGATGGTCAAAATCATTTCCATTACAGAAATGAATGTTCCAACCGCATGACACCACCACAACAGGATCTCGTTCATCGCTGGTGGGAACGCAAAATGGCAGTCATTTTCAAAGACAGTTTGGTAGTTCCTTATAAAATATATCCTTACCAAAAGGCTCAGCAACCCCACTCCCTCCTAGGTATTTACTCAAGCAAAACAAATTATGTTTATATTAAAAACCTATACGTGAATGTTAAATGACAACCAAACCTTAATACATCTATACAATGGAAGTACTCAGCAGTGGAAAGGGATGAGCTACTGTTTCACATGACATGGGTAAATTTAAAATGTGTTTTGGTTTGCAAAGGTGGCCAGACACAAAAGACTACAAATTGTGTAATTCCACCATTTACATGATATTCTGGCAAAAAAGCAAAATTATGGGAATGGAAAAGATAGTTGCCAGGGGCAGGGAGCCGAGTGCAAACGGAAATTTGGGGGTGATGGAACTGTTCTGTACAGTGCTGAGACAGGGGACACATGACTGCGCATTTGTCAGAGCCGAAACAGTGAATTTTGCTGTATGAAAACATCAACTGGATGTCAAGAGACCACAGACGGAAAGCAGTGTGACAAATGAATGTTTTGCAAAATGTGTGGCATAACCTCAATGAAGGGACTGGGGAATAAAAGAAGCTGAACTAAGTTACTTGGAAAATGGCATTTTGAGTAGATACTGTGGGGCTAAAGATAAAAAAATGTACTTAAAACACTATACTCTAGTCAATTCGTTCATCACAGGTTAATTATTCTGAAACCCCTTTCTAGGACTGAACAAAAAAACAAATAAATTGCAGATAAAAGGAGCCAGGTTTCTCACTTTGAGAGAAAGAACGAAGTTACAAATAAGCAAAGAGGCAAAACTAGAATGAACCCTGTGGTGCTGGATGAGAGTCAGTTTAGCTTTAGACGGACAGACAGGCAGGTAGATCTAGAAATAATACAAAGATGTACTTATATATTGGTTAATATACATATTTACATCTTTTAGTTCGTTTCGCCGAAGAGACACGAGAGCAGCAGCAACGAGCACACCCAGCGCCCAGGTCCTGGTTTCTAAGTACCATTCTCCAATAAAAGGAGCCAGGGCTTCTCGAAGAAACAGCTCGTTCCTGGGCGGGTGTCCAGATAATGCCTGTAGTGCTACAAAGTAAGAACATGGTCTTAAAAATAGTAGATGAGGGCATGTCAAAAGTATTTAGGAATGGATCAAAAGTGTTCGCAGTAACCAAAGCTGAAACAATTTGCACAAAATAGTAACAGCATTGGATTTTAACCTAAAGTATAAAATAAACAGCCAGGATCACGTACTAATATAAATAAATGCTCAAATAAACAGGATAAACAAAATTTTAAGAAAAAGTCTAAATTATATAAATATTGCCCCCTCCCCTTGCGTGTGTGCTAGAGTTTGTGATTCACTTCCAAAGAATGAGTATGGAAAGTGGAAAAATTGTAACTTTATACTGGAAAAGCCCAGCACACACCATCTTAAACCAGAGGGACATCACCAGCAATGCCCACTGACACGACGCACCCCGTGACGTGCTACCGCGTGGATCAGTGCTATTCCTCTTTGTAAAGCATCACCTCAAATCAAATCACGAGAAAACATCAGACAAGGTCACACTGAGGGACACCCTACCAAATGACCAAGCCGTATCCTTCATAATATCGAGGTCATGGGAGGCAGAGAAACTGTCACAGATTGGAGGAGACTAAAGAGGCATTAATGACTAAATAAACAAAACATGGTATCCTGGACTGGATCCTGGAACAGAAGAACATTAGTGGAAAAACGGGTAAAAACCAAATCAAGTCTGTAGTTTAGTAAGCAGTGTTGCATCAATATTAATTTGAGTTGTGACAGATGGGCCACAGCTCACATAAGGTGTTAGCATTGGGGGAGGCTCAGGGAAGGGTATAGGGAACATCTCTCGACTACAGAGTATGGCTGTATTTAACATTAAGAAAGGAACTTACAGAGGATTGTACACATTTCCTCAGCAACTTGATCAACACCACAGTTTATTTGTAAACATATTATGAGTCAATAATCAAATTGACAACACTTTATACATTTCATTGTATAATATTAACATCATACCAGAAAACAATCCACTGTACTTAGTTACTGTTTTGGTACTTTAAAATCTTTAAATACAAACTGTATTTGAAACACTGAACATAAAAGAGAAAGATGAATGGCAGAGAAAATTGAAACATCAAATAAAAGGAATACTCAAAAAATTACAAAATCATCTGATTACATATTTAAAAAGAAAGAAATCAAGGAAATCAGATGATCATTTTTTTTTAATGACATAAATTTGCAGTTCTTTAGACCCACTTGAAAGGTGAAATTGTATCCCACTAAATTCTAATCTATGTCCTTTTTGATACCTTTTTTCTCTTATTTCTAAGGAAGGTTTGCTATGGTTTAAGCTACATTAAGGGGGAAAAGGAATGGGAGGTAGAAAAAATTAATGAAATGACTTTAAATATTTGCAGAAAAATTAGATAAAAATTATTTCTCAAATCATCTTTGGCAAATAATAGAGGCTATGTTTTAAATTTACTTTTTTGTTGAAGTGGATCAACACTTAAGAGATGCATCTTTACATGAGCTGACATATGAATGAAATAAAGCCAACTTCATAAAGCAAAGCACAATGCAGCCTTCAGATTTTGCTGACAGCTCTAAAAATGCAGACTGCCCTCCTTAAACAGGAGAGGTCTCAGCTGGGACTCAAAATCTTTCCTCATTCCCAGGAGAAAGCAGGGTTGGCTGCATGCTTTTTCAGTACTTTCCCTAAAATTCATGATCATTATTAGGTTCTATTTCTTCCCCCATCATCTCTCAAAGACAATGGATCAGCAAATCATTCCCACGTTTTAAGTTTTAAATTCACCAGCAACTGGGTTCACTGCCAACAACTACAAATATTTGATTCATTATTAGTGTATATGTTACTACAGTAGGCTTAGATCGGTAATAGAGGAATAAATAAAATAACTAGTTAATTCAAACAAAGCAAATGAAAATGAGATTAAAGCGCCCTGATCAAATGAAATACTTACAACTTCCAGTTGAAGAACTGTAAAAGTTACATACATACCTAACAGCACTAGGAATGTACAGTATCAATTATTGGAAAAATAAATGAGTGATTCACAGTCATAGGAAATTATTTTAATATTAGTATGTATTTTTCCTTTTATAGACAAACATTTATAACATACACTGGTTTCTACCTCATATAAGAGAATGTAGAAAACTAAACATGAACTGCATGTACCATGAACACAGCCCTGCCTGTGCTCTAGTCAACCTGCTCCAAAATGCTCAGCTCTACAGGTGGGCTGTGCTATTGAACGCACAATTATGTTAACAGTTTCTAAAAAGGCATGTATTTCCAGAAGTATGCTAAAACCCACAAATACCAGTTCTATAAATAACAAAAACTATCAGCAAAAAATGTTTAGGTTTTAACATTCCCAAGTTTTCTAATGCTTTAAGTGTTTTAGATATATGTTGTTTGACCAGTTAGTTTGGTTACAGTTTTAAACTAGCAAGCCATTATCCTATGAGAATAGCTAAACTAATCTATAACACTGCACAAACTTCCCAAGGTAACCTGAAAAATCTAAAAATGATTCCAATTATTCTAATTAACATTTGAGACAATAAAAGAATCAGTAACTCAAGAAACATTTTGAAGTTACTCATTTTTTCTTTATCATTTCCTCCCAAACTATTCACATAAATTTAAGATCCAAATTGCCTAAGAATACGTCTTCAAAGTAGGCTCTTCACTAAAGTACTTTGATCAGCAGACACAGCCTTACTGCTCCTATTACACAATTCCAATCTAAAATTGAATCCTTGGTTAGAGACCATCGAATTCAATTTCATACCAATTCATTGGTAAAATCAACTAAACAAAAAAATAAATCACAGTGAAAATGTACAGCAGCCACAGCTACGAGAATGGAAAATAAATTCTATTTATCCAGAAAGACTCTATTCAAATATAAAGCCCAAAGTGAGTGACGACAGAAGTCCACATATAAACATTGTTTAAAAATAGAATGTTTTCCAAAGCTTCTCATGAGATGTCAATGTAGAGACAGAGTTAAGTCCTTATAAATCAAGGTTAAGTTATACATAACTATGCTGATTTATATACCTTCAACAAAGTTCACCTGATATACATAATTTACAGACAGCCACAGGAACTCTTAATGCCCCATCACATCATCTCTCAACACTGGCTGTTTATTGTTTTATAGTTTTGCTACTTTAAGTACCAAGAAGCCTTTGAAAAGGAAGAGTTCCACCTCTTCCCATGATCCCCCTTTGTTTGTAGGTAACAAAATATAAAATTAAACAAGATTCATGTTTGATAAACTAACATATAAAATTACCATTGCAATATTCATAGTGACTGCTTATAAACACAACAGTCATCATAAAGCCTATAAAGTATATCCTCAGTTTTATAAAAGAAATGTAGATTGTCTCAAGGTAAAAAATACAGTGCAGGCTGCTAAAAAGCTTTTTGTTGCATTAGGAGGTGCAATGATGAGGAAAACTTCAGAAAACACGAACATGTTCCCCAAACTTTGACACCAATTAAGCATGAATCGCACTGCAGCAGCAGGGTGCTTTTTAGTGGCTGGCACTATAAAGCTAACGTTAAGAAAGAAAAAAGGCAGAAAGGGTGAGCAATAAATGCTGTAACCAAATTATTGCAGATGGAGATTAGCAATACGAAGTGAGGAAGGTGACCGTCCACTCCATTCTGATAAGATGCCATCTTTAAATACTAAGTTCTTTGCGGGAAGTGGAACTCCCAAATCAGCATAGGATGACTGGGAGAGCAAATTTGAAAAGCTGGCCTCTGTGTGAATATCCAGTGTTGAAGCACCTTCCTAAAAGATCAAGAAACAAGAGAGAAAGTTACTCAACACTTGACCAAACCACTTAGTATAGCTAATGAGAAAAACAGACCCCGCTTACGAGAGAAATGGTTATGGAAAGGACTAACGGAGATTGCAAAGACCTACCTTGGAAACCCAAAATAACTGACAGGTATTAACATATGCAAAAATGACTAATACCAGTTAGACTGTGATAAGTGCTTTGAAATAAACAGAAATAACAGGCTATGAGACTATGGGATTTAAAAAGTTAATTTTTAGACAATCTCTAAAAACTCTCACACATTAAGCACCAAAGCAACCCATCCACTCCCAGAGCTCCCAAATTCATGTATTTAGCACAGACCTTAATTCATGTATTAAGCCAGAACTCCAGGTTTAAACACGCACCTGACATTTGCTCTCGAATGTTGCGCACACGCCATACTTACCGTGTCCCTAACAGAACTCTCAAATCTTTCATCTGTTCCTCCCCCGCCTTCTCTACTGCCCACATCAAGCTAGTAGGAAATACGAGACTCACTCATTTTTCCCCTTCTTGCCACATCCTTGACTATTCCTCATATTTAACTAATCACCAAGTTCTGTCAGTCTACCTCCAACATGGTTCCCAAATTAGTTTGCCTTACTCACTCACTCACTCACCACAGCCACCACCATAGTCTAGGCCGGTGGGCCCAGAGTGGGGTACTCACTCCAAAGCAGGGTATGGCACCACAAAAATTTTAGAAAGTTTGTTATCTATTTATTGCAGCCTTTAAAAATTTCTATTTTTGTATGTTTTATTATGCACATAATTTACTCATATAACAGTGTGTATGTTTAATTAAGAAACTTAATTATGGATACATGCAAAATTGTTTGGTTTCTTTCCATGAAAAAGGGTGCTCAGTTTACCAATCTCTCTCACCTGGACTATTATAATTGTCTCCAAACTGATCTTACTTCTATGCTTGTTCATTTTTAATCTATTCTCTGAACAGTAACTAATCTCTTAAAACTGTTAATCAGAAATAACGTCATTCCCTGTTTAAAATTCTTTAATAGTTTCTCTTTGCACTCAGCATAAACTACAAATTCTTTAATACATTCTAGAAGGCCCTCCCCTCCCCCTCTCGCCACTACCCCCATTTCATGAAAGTGTGGCTTCTGGCCTCTGTTTTCTTGTACACCAAGTGCTTTCCCGACACAGGACCTCTGTACCTGCTAAACTCTGCCTAGAATACTCTCCTCCGCCTTTAGGTTTCAGATCATGTATCATCTCTACCTATTTAAAATAGATCTACCTTTGGACTCCATCAGATCCGGAGGAGTCTGGCTCCTTCAAAGTACTTACTGAAATCTGTAATCACTAACGTATTTCAACGTTTACTTGACTACTGCCTCATACAACACTATAAGCTCCATCAGTGTCTTAGACATCACTGTTTCCCTGGCACCTGGTAATGGGTCTGGCATAGTGTAGATACAAGCATTTATTGAAAGAATAAATGAAGCAAAACTCCAAAGTACTGATTTCATAATGTTGGATCAGATATTCTGAACAGAAATATTCCATTCTAGAAGTTTATCTACAAATCAAGTCTAGGGTGTCCTGTCTTTCCCTTGGGGGCGGGAAGGGGATGAGGAGGACACAGGACACAGAAGGTCTAGAGCACTGGCTTTCACCACAACAGACACCAAAGACTCACTGCAGTTATTAACGGAGTCCAGGCTCATGAGCCAGCACCTCATATGATGCAAAAAGCCTATAAAAGATGCTTAACACACTTGTGCTGAATTGAAGCATTGGCACAGAACAGAGTCCAAGTTTGGACCCTCAAGACCTGGCCAATGAAATCAGCTGCGAGTCAGCTGCGTCCTGAATCTCAGTGTCTTCATTTATAAATTTAAATTAATGCTTATTTCATGTCTTACTGCTGTGAAGACTCAAAACAAACAGGGAAGTGTTCTACATATAAAGATCTATACAAATATCATTTGGATTTTTTGGTTGTTGTTACCTGGAATGAGTGAACAAAGTTAAGGACTTGCAGAGCGAGTTTTCTACTGGAATGTAAGAGGTTTTGAAGGCTGAAAAAAAGGGTGGGGGAGTTTAGAACAAATATAATGACTAGGCCTAATATCCAACAAGAGTTCAATTTTAGTAATTTAAATGATTTATATATGCATATACATCCTGATTAACCACATTAAAATTTTAAAAGAACAATTTCAGTGGTTCTTGTCAATGAAATTTCTGCTTCTATTAATAAGGCGTAACAATACATAAAAAGACCATTTTGAAATAAAACATCATATAGAACCAAAATTAAAATTTATTGCTAAAAAAGCTCAAATTGTTAGCAAATATATGTTAATTAAAGTAAATCTTTTAAAATAAAAATGTATGCACTTTGAAAAATGGCAATTATGAAGTCTGACAGATTTAACATCACCCCATGAAATTAAATATTTTTCAAATATGTAAATAGGTAATAATTGGAGAATATTTTAAAAATCAGCCATAATTCCACCACAAGACACAATCACTATTAACATAACTTGAATGCGTGCATGTTAAAAATAAGAGAGGTCCACAATAAAAATTCCCTACAGACAATTATTGTATATTTTTAAAAAACTAGGTTCAGGTTCTCATAAGCACTCCCAGTTCACCATACCCTCACCAAATCTGGGTAACTCAGTTAATATAATTAACCAAAACAAGCTCCCAAAATGTTTCCATGTGTCTAATTTCTGAGGTACTGAAGTTTAATTTTGAAAATATAGCAAAACCCTTAAACTAGCAACCTTTATTCAATCAACAAATATATGCAGATAATTACTATGTTCATGTGTGAAGTAAAAGAAAGATATAGCAACTGTTACTGACTTAAAAAGTCTTGTACATCAAACTATGACAATGGATATAAACCCTCACCTCTCTTTCCTGCAAAGGCCATGGGTAGCAATTTTTCTACAAACCTTCCGGTTTAATTCAGAACTAAATAGTGGAATTCCAAAGCACAGCTCGAGAGGAACCCAATCTGCTTCTGTTGTGGTAACTACAATAGGACAAATAAACTCATTAATCATATCTATATTTACATATCATGACTGACCAGGGTTTCTTAACTGAAGTCCATGGATTTCCATTGATTCCTCCCAACCCACCAAATGATCAGCAGGAGAGCAAACTCAAGTGGGTGGGGGCTGCCAGTGAAACTCTGAAGCAGACACGAACAGTTTTTGAGTATGTTCACATATCTGAGGAGAAGGTACTAGTTTTTATCAGATGCTCAAAACGGCCTTTTACCAAAATTACAAGATATCTACAGGATGAGAGGAATTAGCCGAAATTTTAACAGAGGGAAAATGAAACTTAAGTCATTATTCTCAGGTCATATTTTTATAATATGTTATTATTCTAAATACATAAAAATTTCTTCTAGAAAATTCTTATTAAAAGGTCCATTGTGAATAATAACAGCAGACAAATGATATCCAAATGACTTAACAAAAGAGTTAAGCCTCAGAAATTAGTCTAAGATTACAAATAATTTTTAAAATCTTACCAGAGTTTTGCTTAGTTGCTGAGTCTATAGTTGCTTCCTCAATGACCATTTCAAAGGACTCTGTACTCCCATTTACATCCGAGCCAGAAGCCAAGTCAGGTTCACCTTGTAATTTGAGGACAGACACAATATTAAGATTCTAGTTGATTTAAGTTGTCAATAAATCAGTCCTAACATAAAAGAGGATTCGGGCAACAGAAACGGCAATGGAAAACAACAAACAGTCCTTAGCTTTAAAGCAGTGGTTCTCAACTGGGGGTGGGGGGTGGGCAATTTTGTCCCCTAAGAGGCATTAGGCAATGTTTGGAGACAGGTTTGAAGGCATGAATGGGAACAGGGATGCAACGGACATCGGGGGATGCTTAACATGCTCCACTGCACAGGACAGCCCCCACCACAAAGCTCAAAACAAACAGTGCAAAGGCTGGAAAACCGAAGCCAAAAGAAACAAGGGTTCAGAGGGCAGAGTGAAGTTTAGACTCTCAGATGGATCGTTACTAAAGTCATTTCTACGCCATGGAAATATGCAGTCTGACTGCATCACTCCTCTTCAAAATCCTTTTGACTTCCCATGTCTTTCAGCACATAAGAAGCTCCTAGATCTCACCTGTTCTCCACTCTCAGCCCAGTCTTCTACTACTGCCCAATAAATCCATTCTTTTGGCCAACACAAGCTATTCTAGTCCCTGATTCCCTCTACCTGAAAGGCTGCTATCCTCCAAATAATCATCTTTTGTGTAGGTAACTCCTCAGCTTCCAAAATTTGGTTCAGACTTTACCTTCTCTAAGATGCCTTCTCTGTCCTACTGTAGCGTTGTAAGCTAAAATAGACCATTATCGCAGTCTTTTAACGCGGCACAGCAGGCGGATTCACTTGCTTGTCTCCCTTTCTAGGGTATTACTCCCTAGGTCTTACTAATTTAAATGTCTCTAGCACCGAAGCAGATATTTCATAAATGTTTGTGGAATGAAGGAAATAAAACATGGCAGCTGGAGCACACATGCTTTGAAATGACTGCCTAGCCCACAGCATTCTTCTCTGGAGAAGCCCCTGTGATACTTGGCGGCAACTGTTGAAAATTACTTATTGCGCAACAATAAATATAAAAACCTGCTTTGTTTAAAGAAAAAAAAAAGAAAGAAAGAAAAAGTTACCCAAATCCTCTGACCAAAGGTAAATGGACAAGGAATGGATGCCTAACTCAAAGGGAACCAATCCAATCCACTGGATGGCTAGCAATAAATATTCTCAGGACTTCAAACTAAGAGGCTCAAGGAATAGAGTTAATTGATGACAGACAACTGAACTGAAAGGTTTACTAGAGTCATGGACCAGAGCTGGCACAATGGCAACCACAGTCAAATACAAGCCACAATTATGCCAGAGCAGAAAAAAATTAGTAAGCATAAAAAGGTGACTGGAAAATAAAATTTTAAATTAAAAAGAAAGACAAAGACCTCTAAGGAAAATGAGCCATCATCAATATGCAGGAGAGACTGGAGACAGAAAGAAGGAAACGAGGTCAGGAAGGCCAAGCAGAAGAACATGGTCACTTACAAACCCAAGATGCAGAACAGACAGGGGTTACAGAAAAAGAGCGAAAGAAGAAATGGGTACGAGAGACGTTTCAAAAGGCTAATTCACAGAACCGGGAAACAACTGGACAGAGTGGAAAACAGAGAAGGATGACACAAAGATAGGATTTCAGGCCTGAGAATTAAGGCAACAGTGCCTTTGATAGAAAAAGAAAGGTTGAAAAAAAAGCTGTTAATTCTATTTTGGAAACCTCTTTACAGAGAGACTAAAATTTTGAAACCATCACCCCATAGAGGAACCCAATTTAAAGCCTATAAACATAGATACAACAGTAGAGGGCTAAATTCTAATGGCCATTCTGTATTTTCACCCAAGGATATCACTTCTTTAGTCATGTACTTAGTATTTTCTTCATCTGAACAACTGACACTTGTCAAAATGATGTCATGGAATATTTTCTCATACCTCAGTGAAAAATCATTAGGCATTAAACAATTCAACACCCCTACAAAGGGTTCCTTTAAATATTAAGATTGTGATCAACTCAATACCAATTATCTTCATTCGAAGAAGCCAACTATCAGCTAACCTCTCTCATCAGAAGCATCACTGAGTTTTCTGTTTGCAAGCTGGCTCGAAGCATTCAACATGGTGATATATCCACAAAAATGCTGCAAGTCCACTTTGTTCCTTAATATTTGCAATGCTTTATGAACACCCATATTGGCACGAGTGAACTCTAAGAACAAAGAGTGATATCAAATTATAAGTGACCACAATTGTTAAACTACATTTATATTTTAATCTATCAAGATTGATTCCAATGAAAAAATATCTGTGAACATAAAAGGATGTGACACACATACAACACATTTATAGACTTCAGGAGGCATCTGTTACATCAGAACAAAATTACCTGCCTAAGTAAACAAACACAGCCAGTTAGTGGCAAATTCCCCAGTCTTCTCTTTGTGGTTCTATTCTGCCTCAAATGCTTATTTGGTGGGCTTCTACCAAGAAATTTATTAAACACACATATTTTTTTAAAATTTAAGTGAAATTACCCCTATTGAAAATAAATTATTTAAATATTAGCTCAAGTTTTTATAAAATGTGAACTTAAAAAAGAGGAAGATGTGCTATATCCAAATATGAAGATTTTCCTTTTTCTATATTTCACACAGTCATCTCCCAAGGCAAGAAATCTATCAATCAGGGTAACATTTTATAAACTTTAAGATGCTATTGTCACCCTGTATCTTCAGGTGAACAATTATTTTTTCCTACAGAATTTATAAAGTATCCATCAGAGAATTAAATAGCAAAGTTTAGTTGCAGGCAAGTACCCATGTCTGAAAAGTGGTTATTTTTTGGAAGAGAAAAAATCTCTTCTCTAAATTGTGTGCACATTTACTCACAACAGCCCAGGGACAGCACTTATGATTTCAAATGCGAGGCTCATGAAGCTTAGCCACGTGAAAAGGAGCGAGAAGGCTACGAAAATCCCCTGCCCTTCCTTACGTTGAGGGGCGGGGCAGTGGGGATCAGTGAAGTGTTTATATGAATTAACTTAGGTTAAATTACTTGAACCATTCCCTGCTCTCTTGAAATCCAAGCAGTGTGGCTCTAAAAACCAGAAAAACAGATTATAGAATAGCAGTTTTTCACGGAGAAGAAAACACAAGTGCTATATAAAGATATGTTAAGTTTTAATCAGATAGTATTTTCCTTTTGAATATATATTTTCTTAATATTCAACAAAGAAAAATTATCTTCTATATTAGACAAAAGGAAGAATGAATTCACTTTTACAGAAATACTCTGCATCTTTATCAAATACTATACTACACATCCAATTCTAGAAAGAGGTAACATTAAACAAGGCTTTTCCTCCCTTGATTCTAACCAGCTTAATTTAGCTCAAACTGCAGCCCACTCAAATCCTCTCAAACAGCAAAAATAAAATTTAACAGCCAGAAAAAAAAAGAAAGGCTGAAACAGGAAATACATGCAAATGCTCTGTGGGATACAAACGTTCATTAGCTCCCATTTCTAAGTAACTAAAAAAGCCCCTGCAAGAAAACCAGTGTGTAACATTGTGGAGGGGGAAAAAAAATCAACTTTCTAAGCATAAAATCTTCCCGATGCCTTATTTCAAGTAAGTTAACAATAAAAGGAAGCCAGAAGACTGAACATAACAGAAAATCTAGTCTTCCATCGAGGTACGTGCCTACCTACTCTCCTTGTCTGCAAAACAGGCTAGCATCGCTTCAAAGGTCCTAAGAGTCTTATTCTACTAACTCTGTGTGGGAAAAGGCACATGACAGAAAACTATTTTTTACCAATACTCTTTAAAAACAGAATGTAAAACCCTAGACCTTCACAATTTTAAGCATTCATCTCCTGCTATGTTTTTCACCAAGTTGGTGACAAAGATTAAGAATGCAAAAGTCAAAGGGATACAAATCACCAGTGAGATACCTCCTTGTAGTTCTGTCTCATCAAATGGAAACGGTATGTGGACAGTTTCTCCTGTCCCGTGCAAACCATGTCCCTAAACATGAAGAAACACAAGTTGAAAGGTATGTAAAAAACCTACATTTTCAACAACAGATATTCAAACACTAAATTAAAATTGTGCCATGTGGTGGTATATTCCACATTAATAATCCATCCAAGTGCTTTCAACAATTTTCTATTTTTCTCCGGCAAGCAAAGACAATCTCAAGTGTATATGAACCTATAAGGCGATGTGTTTCAAATTGAGTATATGGGCTAAATTTTAAAAAGGAGGCTAATTTAGCAGGTAAATCGGGTGTTGGCCAAGGAGACTGAATGAGATCAGGTGCCCTAGTTCTGAAACAAAAGTGGTGAAAAATCCCTATAATCACCTGGCATACCATGGACTAGGAGTGTGAAACTCAAAAACCTGCACTGAATGACATATATTCAAAATTACTTGTTGCAATATTGTAATTATATGCAATCGGAGGCAACAAAAAGGCCCGTAAATAGGGGACTGGTTAAATAAATTCATGTATGCATTTTCAGCTGCCAAAAAAATAAAAGAAAGCAAGCATGCAGCAGCTCTTTAAAAACTGAAATGGAAAGGTCTCCAATTGCTAAGTGGAAAAAGCATGAGGTGTGTCAGTGTGTAAGCACCTGCACATGTGTAAAGAACCAAAAGGGAGCAGGAGCTAACAAAGGTGGTCATCTGATTTGGAGAGATGGGGAGCTGAGAATTGGGTAGATACTGTTAGATGAGCTGTGATACTTTTCTCTGTGCATCTTTCAATAGTGTTTTATTTCTGAATCATGTGAATAACTATCGATTCAAAAATTAAATTAAAAAAAATCTTTAGTATAACCACCTCACTCCAATGTTACAAATAATTTAGCTTCATCCATCACGTTCATGTTCAACTGAATTTTGTTAAAGTTTTTTTGTATTCAATCTCTAAATTTGGTTTTACAGTTATGCAAGCATAATAAGCATAATTTAATTTCATGTTTATGTGCAGTTTCATTATAATAAAAAATTTAAGTTAACACTGGAGATCTATACTTTTCCCCTTTGAAAAAGACCTATATATCATTCAAATTCAAACTACTGTGATATAAAAAAATAAACCCTGGCTAGTGTGGCTCAGTGGATTGAGCCCCGGCCTGCAAACCAAAGGGTCACTGGTTCGATTCCCAGTCAGGGTACATGCCTGGGTTGCAGGCCAGGTCCCTGGTGGGGAGTGCACAAGAGTCAACTATACATTGATGTTTCTCTCTCCTTTCCCCTCCCTTCCCCTCTGTCTAAATACAAAAATAATAATAATAATATTTTTAAAAATCACTTGTTTAATTTGTTCATATAACAACTTGAATATATTTCTGTCACCCTGCTTCCATTTTGTTGATACATTTACGATTTAATCACTTTTCTAATAAAAGCATGGTGGGTTTTTAAAAAGATTTTATTTATTTATTTTTAGAGAGAGGAGATGGGAGGTAGAAAGAGAGGGAGAAACATCAGTGTGTGGCTGCCTCTGGAGCGCCCTCAACTGGGGAAGTGGCCTGCAACACAGGCATATGCCCTGACTGGGAATCAAACCGGTAACCCCTCGGTTTGTGGGCTGGCACTCAGTCCACTGAGCCACACCAGCCAGGGCTATAATAAAAGCATGGTTTTAATCAAAATCTCAGTTTTGTAATGTTCCAGTGAGATAATTTTCCATAGAATTTAATAAAGGAGACCTTCTTTTTTAGCAAAAGCAAAACTCCATAATAAACACTTTAAAACTCTCTCTCTCTCTCCCTAGTTCTACCCCCATGACCACCAGAGCTAAGATTTTTTTGAGATCTTATGTGCTAAACGCAGGACTAAGCATTTTATGTAGATTGTCCATCTCGTTCTTTTCAGGAACCTTATAAAAAATCTTTTATCATCTCCATTTTGCAGGTGAAGGCACTGAAGTTCAAGGAGGTCCTCTAACCTGCCCAAGATTACTAGTAAATAGTAGAATCAAGATCGGAACTTAGGCCGTCTGTCTTGAGTCGATGTCTAACCCATTCCATTATGATATCACCTATCACTACTCCTATTCCATGCTTTCCCTAGGAGGCTAATGCATCTTCCTTCATGGTTTCATCTACTACCTAAGTTCTGATGCTGACCCTCGAATCAGTATCTCCTGTTTAACCTCTCATTTGAATTTCACAATATTTTCAATTACCTGGATATCTCTACCACCCAAATGTCCCACAGACACCTTATACTAAACATGCCCACAACACATACCATCTGCAATGAGACAGCACTAAACACCCAATAGGGTGGCTACAATAAAAAAAAAAAAATCAGCCCTGGTTGGTGTGGCTCAGTGGATTGAGCGCTGGCCTGCAAACCAAAGGGACGCCAGTTCAATTCCCAGTCAGGGCACATGCATGGGTTGCTGGCTCGGTCCCCAGTAGAGGGCGCACAAGAGGTAGCCACGCATTGATGTTTCTCTCCCTCTTTCCCTCCCTTCCCACCTAAAAATAAAATAAATAAAATCTTAAAAAAAAAAAAAAAAGTCAGATAACACCAAGTGCTGGTGGGAAAGTAAAATGGTACAATCACTTTGGAAAATAACCTGACAGGTCCTTAAACAATTAAACACAGAATTATCATTTGACCTAGCATTTCCACTCATGTCCACGCAAAAGTTTGCATATGATGGTGATTATTATTATTCATAGTAGGCAAAAGGCAGAAACGACCCAAATACCCATCAATGATAAATGAACAAACAAAACGTGGTACATTCATAGAAGGGACAATTATGTGGCCATAAAAAGGGATGCAGTACTGATACATGCTAAAACACAATGGACCGTGGAAACATTCTGCTAAGTAAAAAAAGTCAGTCACAAAAGACCTCATATTATATAATTTCATGTATCTAAAATGCCCAGAAGAGGCATTCTAGAGAGAATAAGTATTAGAATTGTTCAGGGCTGGGAGGTTGGGAGAACTTGGGAGTAGAAACTAAAGGTGTAGAATTTCTTTTTGAGGTGAAGAAAATGTTCTAAACTTGAGTATGGTGATGGCTGTGGATCTCTGTGACTACTGGAGTCTACCCTTATCCACAGGGGATCCATTCCAAGACCACTGGTGGATGCCTGAAATCAAAGGCAATACCAAACACTACATAGGAGGTCTGTCTGGAAAAAGCTCCAACCATTGTTAATATAACAAGAATGGTTTGTGCAACATCGATGTAACCTACCAGCCAAGGAGAGTGGACTGGATTGTGCGTGCATGAACAATGACAACTTCACCCTACCAGTCAACGGTGGCAGTAGACGCCGTTGAGTGAGCATGTGTTCTGTGTGGCCGTTGCATTCAAAATGACTGAGCAAGTAGAGCAGTGAATCTGCATCAAATTTTGCATTAAGCTTGAACATTCCTCCACAGAAACTATGTGGATGATTCCAAGGGCCACAGCTGTGAGCAACTGGTGACTGGCAACTTCATCACGATAACGCACCCACTCACACATCATGTCTCATGTAGAGTATTTTAGAGAAACATCAAATCACCCAGGTGACTCAGCCCTGCTACAGCCCGGATTTGGTGCCCTGTGATTTCTGGCTTTTCCCAAAACTAAAATCACCTTTGAAAGGGAAGAGATTTCAAACAGTCCATAAGATTCAGGAAAATACAAAGGGGCAGCTGATGGCAACTGGGAGAACTGTGTGAGGTCTCAAGGTGCCTGCTTTGAGGGGGACTGAGGTGTCACTGTCCTATGTGCAATGCTTCTTGTATCTTGTACCTTCTTCAATAAATGTCTCTATCTTTCACAGTAAATGGCTGGATACTTTCTGGACAGACCTCGTCGACTTTTTTCCTATACATACACACATATCTATGATGAAATTTAATTTATAAATTAGTCCCAGTAAGAGATTAACAACAATAACTAATAGTAAAATAGAACAATTATAACAACATAGTGTAAAAAAAGTTAGGTGAATGTTCTCCCCCCCTGGTGCCTACCCGCCATAACGAAGACGGCAACTGAGCAGCTAACAGGGGAGGAGCACGTACGAGTTTGGATGTGCCGGGCAAAGGGATAACTCACACCCAATGAGGGATGAGGCAGGATGGCTTGAGATTTCATCATGCTACTCAGTATGGTGTGTAATTTAAATCTATAAATTATTTATTTCTGCAGTTTTCCATTTAATATTTTCAGACCATGGTGGATCATGGGTAACTGAAACCACAGAAAGTGAAACCAGGAATAAAGGAAATCATACTAAAACATTTTACATTGTAAAATGTAATTATACAATTAAAATTGGTGAATCGTATGCTATATGAGTTACAGCAATAAAGCTATTTTTAAAAGAAAAAAATATAGCCACTTGGGTAACAAAACATGAGGCTGGAATCTAAAGTCCATGCTGCTTCTACTGCTCGCACACTGCCAGACAAAGGCCATGACTGAAACCCAGGTCTGATTCCTTACATTTCAGTTTTATACATTCAAATTTCTGACATTTGATTGCAACACAGCAGAAAGATACACAAATTACAAGCTTTAAAATAAAAATCCAAAAGGGACTGTTCCAAATAAAATAACTGTACCTGAATCAAAACTGCCGAATGCGTTAGGGCATCGTTCAGCATTGTGAGCACATTGGACGTAGGAACTACCCCGGGATCATGGCCCCAAGAAGTTATTAGTAACCGATCATAACCCTACGGGGAAGAAATGAATATAAGACAAAATGGCATTCAGAAATGTGGGAAAAAAATTAAGAAAGTTATCTATAAAACCACTTACAAATTTTTACCTTACTCACAAATAATTAAAACAAACAAACAAATCTCATACAACATACCTGGAACATATCTGGCAGTTTTCGAAGTCTTGTACCTTTGGACAGCAAAAGAGATGGTGGTCCCTGCCCAGTGATATGGTAAATGTACAGTTTAAACCAGACAGAACTGACTTCTGGGATAGCTGGTCCAATATGCTATAATCATAAAGCAGGTAAGGTAAAGTTGTAATACTTATCTAAGGAAGCCAAACTGCACAAGCTGACCAAGTATAGTCTTAATAACAGCTAATGCCACATATAAATGTTAATTGCTATTATCCTTATGAAAATAACTTTTAAATGCTCTATTCAAAGTTTCAATTTTATGCTAGAACTGAGAAAGCACATCTTATTACTGCGACTAAGAGAATGGGCTCTGAAGTAGACCACCAAGGTTTGAATCTGGGCTTCATCCCCTCAGCTGTATCACCTTTAAAAAGGTTACCTAAGCTCTCTGTGCTCATTTTGCTCTTTTGTAAGGAAGCAATAAAATATCTACTTCATAAGGATGTCGTAGGGTTGCTGAAAAAAGTTTAAAACAGTACCTGGCATATAGTGAGCTCTATATCAAAGTGTTCAGTATTACTATTATTAATCACACGCAATTTCTCCCAAAAGGGACTATCTTCCCATTCATTTACTGTTCATGAACTCCTATTATGCCTAGAGGTTGTGTTAAAGAATAGGAGGAAATGTGTAGTGGGTGGGACTGGAGGGGACACGTGAAGAATTATAAAAAGAGGTTGGTAAATGCAAAACTACAACCACACTCCAGTTGAACAGAGGATAGATGTGGGGGAGGGTGTGCTCACTGAGGCAGCTAGATCAGCACGGGCAACAAAATCAACCTTGTACAAGAATCCCTTCCTTTCTCCTACACCATTAAACCTTGTACTTCTAGGAAACCAGGCAGGACATAACACTGAAATAGAGCCACATAATCCCCACTCTGAAAATGGTAGCGACCACAATGTCCTTGCTAAGTATACAAATCAACACAACTGATTTGTTTTTTAAACGTTAAAAC
Source organism: Mormoops blainvillei (assembly GCA_004026545.1). Taxonomy (NCBI): domain Eukaryota; kingdom Metazoa; phylum Chordata; class Mammalia; order Chiroptera; family Mormoopidae; genus Mormoops; species Mormoops blainvillei. Next base: position 28,559 of record PVJD01006935.1, on the reverse strand, counting down.
CAGAAGTCATTTTTGCAAGTAAATTTTAAAGATATCCAGAGTTCTACCTTTCCAGTACAATCTTTTCAGTTTACTTAGTATCATAGCCCCATTTCTAAAACATTTCATTTTTCCTAATTAAACTTATCCCTCAAGGCAATCCAGTCTCCCTTTGTAGAGCATCCAAAAATGTTCTCTTTAAAAGACTTCATTCAAGGAGAAAATTTTAATCTACTAGGTCACAAGGCACTGGATGATACATAAATAAAATGTACCCATTATACCTCACAAATGGAACATAACATCTTACAACAGCATAAAATACAAAACTGCTTTCTGAGTCAGTGATTTGAATATGGCATCTGCAAACTGAGAATTAACCCAGTAGGACTGATAAAAGCTCTTCCTGAAGTCACCACAAGGAAGAATAAAATGACAGCAGCAGCCTTCTTCCACGAGGGTCTTTACCTGAGGGGTGCAGCTGCTGACAGGTCGGATTTCATTGGTGAGAGGAGCCATGGAAACAAGCAGTGTGTAATTCTTGTTTAGAACTCTGCTGCAAGTTGCAGGGTCCAAACCAAGAAGGCTTTCACAGCGTAAGAGATCCAGAGGAAAACCTGAATTATGACCAAGCACACACAGGGAATGAAAGACTGACAATATGAAACAAAAACGTCCAGGACAAAATACTGATTATCTACCTTTAGATTAAAAAAATTGTTTTTAAGGCAGAATATTAAAAGCACCAAGTTTCCTAAGGGACCACTAAGAAGACACTTCCAAGATTTAAAGCTAACGGTCTTTATTCCTGGTCTAGAAAGATTACTGTCTACTGGTGTTTCTTTAGGCTGCCCTTTACTTTTAAAAAGGGGCTTGCGTTACCCGTCTTCCTGTCCAGCCCAGCTGCTCCAGGAGAGTGGCAAACTGGGAGCGCCTAGCGCCACAGGAGAGCTGTGGGCTTCCCTGCCCCGACCTTCCAGGCTCTACAAAGAGCATCACAGCCAAGTTCTGAATTTAACAAGAGTTCCTCACTGGTGGTCCATAAAGCATGACTTTACTCAGTATGTAACAGATTTGAAGGGTTCCAACTTTCAATCCTCAAGTAAGATGTATCTAAAACAACATACGGCCTGGTGAAAAAGCTCAGAAGCCTTGAGCACAACTAGGCCAGATTCTTAATTTAACACCGTACCTTCAGTAAAAGAAAAGGCTGATTCAAGGCTGGGCAGAAGTACAAGATAAGATTATTTTGCTGGAAAGTAAAATATTGCTCAAAAATTTTTTTTAAGATGGAGGAATGGCATAAGGAGACAGGAGCCAGCTGGAAGGAAATCCCACAGGCAGAATCTGAGACAAGAGTATCACAAAATAATTAAGAGACAGGAATGACTAGTTATAAACCACTAGAAAAAAATAAGAATTCACAAATCCATACTAAGAATATAAAAGAATGCCTAGTCCCAACTGTCAAATATGGAAGAGATGATAAGAGTTGGAAAAAAAATTAAAGAATGGTCCAGGCAAGACTCATCAATGGATGTGGAATCTAGGAGGAAACATTGATGACGTGTAAGATATTTGTATCATTTGAAAGTATCTGCCCACAGACTGCTTAGTAGTTGCAGGGTGGGATGGGGGAGGAATAGTTAAGTATACAGCACAGGAATCAGAAAACACATTAACTGTGTGATCAAAATTAACAGTGGGGGTGGGGGTAGGTGGAAACCATGTGCCTCCAGATATCATTCCCTTAGAAGGACACATTACGTATGTAATATTCTAGGCATGATTGCATAACCTAAATCTAATCATGAGAAAGCATCAAATACACTCAAGGTGAGAAACTTTTACTAAGACAAATACAAAGGGACTATATTCTCAAAAAAAAGTCATAAAAGACAAAAAAGGTTACAAATTTGAAAGAATGAGTGAAATCAAATGTTACAGTGGTGCTAAGAATTCAAAGTCCTACAATGCAACTCTTGTGAATGTCCTAGGACTTGAGCCAAATGCTCTTACACTGGTGCTCGAGTCATCCCACCTTTTACAAAAACACATGTTCCTAGTACCATTCCCCAACTCAGAATCTACTGAACCAGAACCTTAAATTCTGATGCCATCAGCTTAACTAAAGTTTGGGAACCCCTGATCCATCACAAAACTGCAACTGCACCCTAAGGCAACAGGCACATTGGAGTTCACCAAAAGATTAAAATTGCTACTACTTTCTTTTCCTCTTTATCTGTTCTCTTGCCTGGTTTTTAAAGTAAAATACTTTAGTCACTAAATACCCCAGGAGTATTTGAATAGGAAACTCTTATTTATCATACACTGGAATATTTTTTATACACTGGAATATTTTATTCTTGAAAGTTTATGCTTCCTACATAAACTAAATTTTGGCTTCTGTTCACTCCTCATAAGAGATGACTCTTTAAATTCCATCCAGCTACTTAAACAAATTAACCTCCAATCGTTTTTGTAGTTACTAATCAGATTTAAATACTATAAATGTCAGTGGCACGTAAGAGGAGAAAAAGTAAAACAAGGTAAGAAACAGCTGACAAGCAAAGAAATTCACAAAACAACCTCTGTCTAACAGTTCAATATGCTAACCCAAAACGTATTAAATAAATGATGATTATATAAGTGATCAGGACCTATTTAATTTCTTAGAAAGAAGTTCCATAGGATCATGTCTTCAAAATCAAGTATATATCTCATACCATAGTTGGGCTGGTCTGGCTGTACAGTTTGTGCAACTAGATCTTTATTATGACGGAGAAAAAGTATCGTGTTTCTCAGAGTAAGTGCATGGTCAAAATATCTCTGTGCTTCTCCTTCACCAGTGCTCTGAACCTAAACCAAGAGGAAATAAATTTTTCAACAAATACCACTCTAATGCCATTCATTCTAATTCATAGCGAAATAGCAGAGATCTTAAGACATTAAAAATCATTAAATCAAAAATTTGCCCAGGCAATACTGAAACAAATATTAACCTCGATCTCTACTGATTTTCCATTTGACCCTATCTTTGATGATGATAGAAATTACCCCAAGTAAAACTAACAATTTCAGAAACCAAATAATGCTAAATCGTACCACTGTATAAATTATAGTGTCCCATGTATGATTCAAATAGGGTGCTTAAAAACTCTAAGATCTATATTCTGCTTCATTCAGTAAAGTACTCCAATCCATGGTCACTAATGGTGCCTCTAATTCTCATTATCCTCGTCACAATTTTGTATCACTGGTTACAAGGGACAACAGAGTATGTGATTCAATATAGCTGTTTACCATCACTGAGTATACAGCTTAAATTCATTCAGCGAGGACTGACTGAATCCTTCTTATGTGCTATGTGCTATGGCCTGTCCAGGATGTGAGGACAGAGTACTAAACAAAGCCCCTGCCTTCACGGGGCTAACATTTTAATGCATGCTCTTCTGATCCTGAGTTAGTCACCTGTTTAATATGTAGAAACACATACATCCCAGAAACAATACAGAACATGGAATGGCAGGTCTATGGGGGGGAAATAACTAAGCCAGATTTGCATTAAATAATACCAACCAATTAAGTTTAATCAAGCTGAGGCTTCTTAAAAGATAGCTAAGAAACTATCTTTAAAAACTAAACTTCACACTAATAGGCTGTCCTATGAAAGACTATATGATAAAAAAGAATAGAGATCTATAAAGTGTAAAAGTGATCTTCCAATTTGCTATACTTGGTAAGACTAGTTGAGGTAAGAAAAATGAAAATCAGGAAAACAGAACAGAAAATGTGCAAGAATATAATAAAAATATATTGGCAAAAGATAATACACGGTAAGAAACAGGTTTAACAAGATGTTAAAAGTATTGAGGGAATAATGGGAATTTAAAGAAAAAGAGACCAATTAATAACAAGGATTACCTCAAATCTAATTCTATGCTATAAAAAGTAAAAATCCAATGGAGGAGCAATGAAAAATGTTATAAGATATCCTTTTTTTAAAAGGTAATTTTTAAAAATCATCAAAAATTCTCTAAATAGCCCTAGCTGGTGTGGCTCAGTGGATTGAGCACCGGCCTGGGAACCGAGGGGTCGCCAGTTGGATTCCTAGTCAGGGCACATGCCTGGGCTGTGGGCCAGGTCCCCAAGAGGCGACATGTGAGAGGCAACCACACATTGATGTTTCTCTCCTTTTCTCTCTCCCTTGCCCTCTCTCAAAATAAATAAATAAAATCTTGAAAAAAAAATTCTCTGAATAGCCCATTTAATACAGAGTTCATCACTAAGGCACAAAAGGTACCACAACTATTAGTCAAGAAACAGATTAGGCACCTAAACTGTTTGTACAAAGAGCAGAGGACAGAATAAAATACCCAGGGAATGAAAAACACCAAAGGGGTAATCATGATTTAGAGCCAAGGGAAACTAGGGCTGTCCTCATAGGAAAACAGGTGGTTAAGTGCAAACAATATGTCTGAGGTCACTAAAAGGGATAGTGACAGTGGACATAAATATGATACCCAGGGACATTGTTTCAGACTTAAAACAAGGTAGAACAAAAACTTCAAATGAAACTGTTTAAGAGGAAACCATACAGTTACACCAAAATAAATAATATATAAAAAATAAAATTTAAAGGCTATTTTAGAAAAATGCAACTTAAAAAATTACACTAGACTAAGATTTCTATACCCTATTTCTTCATTATATTGAATTATGCTGAGTTAGATGAAATAAAAAAATCACTTTAAAATCACAAAATTCATTTATCTACTCAGCATGTTTAAAGCTAAACGTCTACCACAGTATTCAGGTGGGGAATAAGGCAGGACCAAGCACGAATATACCAAAAATCTACGTAAATCATTAACCGATGTTTTATCAAGCAAGAAGAGGTCCCAAGTGCCCTGGCAGCCCCCATGAGCCGTCTAGGTTTACCTTTTCTAGCTCTACAAGGAAGCTGTCCAGAGACTCGTCTGAGAGTTTGCCAACTTCGAACATGGTGACTGCATGGCTCTTCAGGTTCTGCGATACAGAAGCAAAAACAAAAATAAATTAAAATGTATTGTAGTGTTTTATACAAGTAATTCAAGTTCTAGCTCTCCTTATATGCTGAGCACAGCATCTTATATTTATATTATGCTTTCCAATATATTTAAACTTAAGGGTGGGTAAGGTAGGAGGCTTATTCTTCTAATTACAAAAGTACCTGTCACTAAAAAGTTACTACCCTCCTCTAAGGAATATACATCAAAGGCAGTTATATTTTCAAGAATAAACCTAGTACATATTTAAAAAAAGATACAGAAGCATTGAATTACTTTACATCTAATCTTTGTTTTAAACATTTTTATATTTAAACAAGAATTTGACTTACTGGTGAAAGATTTCCCATCATTAAAAAGGCAGTGAGAGTTGAATCAAACAGAAATGCAATACGCTTTGTATATCCTGTAGACAAACTCAAACTGCTTACACTGGCTGTGTCAGCTGAAAAAAAGTTGTAATTTAAAATCAGGTAAATGAAAAGTATTCTTTGCTTATCATTTGGAATGAGAAACTATTTCAGTTCAGCTTTACTTAATAACCAGAAAGTACATAATTAAGTAAAAGAAATATTGTCATCCTACAGGTCCTAGTACTAATCTCCAACATAAAGTTCTTTCAAAAATGTATTTTAAAGGCATTCACTTCCGTAGTAAATTTCTTGAAAAGCAGTAATAAACTGTCAGATCCACAGTACTAACTAGCCTAACCTCTTCAGACAAGTCACCTGCTCAGGTGGCACGGCTCCCTGTGCGAGAACTAGGAGCCCACGCTGTGCTCCTCTCCCTTCCGACCTAAAATCAGGTGCAGCCTCCTTATCCCCTATGCTTGGCCTCCCTTTGTGCTTAGCCCATGCTATGGTTTCCCTCCTCACCAGCTAGCTGGTTCTTATTCATTCTTAGCCCAAATACAATCTTTTCTCTGAAGGCTTCCCCAACCTCTCTAGGCAATAAGGGGGCCCTTCCTGTTTACTTCCCACAAACACTGTAACATTTCTCACATTATTGTGGTTTCTGTAGTTACACTGCCTTCTCTCTCCCTAGACTTAATTCTTAGAAGGTAGATCACCATGTTCTTGTCACTTTTATACCCTTATGACCTCACACAGTGCCCAACATATTGGTAAATACTTGAAGGCTACATAATGGAATGAGTGAAATCTAGAACAAAACTATAAAATAAATCTAGAGAGTTCACTCCATGAGTGTATGTGCAGACACATGCCTTATCTGTGGAGAAACTCCAAATTAAACTGAGTCACTTCTAACCTGGATCTTCTTGGCTATTTGTATCGGTGTCAGTAGCAGATGAAGCTTCTTGTACTGGACTCCTGCTTTCCCCGCCATCCCATGATAGGAGCATCTTTTGTGGATCTAAAGTACTCCTATGAATGAAGAAATCATTCACTCTTTAAAAATCTTATAAATGATCTTACATAAAAGCAGTTAGTGAAGTCAGAACTTAAATGACAGACATCTAGCTAAACCCAGGCATACTCAAGCCTGAAACTGAAATACAGTCCAAAATGCTGTGCCCTCACAGAGCAAGGGCTCTTAACCAAGACCTACAGGCAAGCTTCAGGGGATTCGGGAAACCTTTAAAATTACCGTGTATGTGAAACACTATATATGCTTTTTCTCCAGCATTCTTAGTTTTCCTCAGATTCTAAAACAGATTCTTCACACACGAGGTGTAAAAACCTCACTAATATACAGGGTTCACTCCAAATGACGGGGTAAATAAGTAAAATTTTTATACGTAAAACTGTATTTTTTAAAAGAAAATTCTAATATCTCATACTAAATAAATGAGTTACTTTAATCTGTTTATGGATGGAACATTTCTCCACGATGAATGAAGTTGATCCAAATTTATTACTTGTCCCTTCTTATGGGCAAAGCCCAATCGGCAATACATTGAAACAGCATTCTGAAAGAAATACGTATGAGAAATGAGCATTTAAAATAAACCAGAGATCAAAATCTCAGTAGACAAAATATTATCACAGACTATGCCTATAGATCCTCAAACATTTTCATCTTGTAAGTAGGAAAAACAATTTTCTGTAGGCCTCTTCTTCCCCTTAGGTCTTCACATACATAGAAGAGGAAATGCATCCCATTCTCTGGCTTGGCCCTCCCTAGATCTATCCCCAGTGGAGGAGTTGCGGCTTTAATTATCTCACTACAAGACACCCATTGGTCTGCTCCCTGCTCCGCAGGTATGTGTGGGTGCTCGCCTTCACTCTGTGGGGTACAATACTAATGGTGGGCCCTCCCCTGCTCTTCCCTGCTGCGTAAGCACCCCTTTACTCTGCACACTTCTCCGACAGCTAAGAAAAAACTCACTGCCTCCGTTTCTCAGTAGCTTATCAAGACAAAAACCTATAATAAAATCCATTCAGTATTTACACTGTAAGTAAAAAGAATATAAAAATTACATACCTTAACAAGGGATAAGTCTATCTCAAGCACATTTGCAAGCTGGAAAATAAAATAAAAACTGTGTTACATTCTTAGAGTTATGAGCATATTAACACAGATGCAGTAGACACTTTAACCATAATCAGTGAAATTTTTAATTATGAATAAATGGAAAACTGAATAAATTTTTAAATCAGAACTTTCTTCTTTCCATATCTTTAAGATGCTAGAGTAGTACAAATCCAGGTGGTGACCGTAACAATTTAAGATTCTTTCCTCTTTAATTTTGTCTCATTTAAAATAAGGAAACTCCTAGAACAATCCTTTTACTAGTCATGCAATGCTTAAAGGCAGGGATGCATTCTGAGAGCTGCGATGCCAGGCGGGGTCGTGGGTGTGAGCAGCACAGGGCGCACTCACAGACCCAGACGGCACAGCCCGCCGCTCTCGTTGTGCGTGCTGTGCTTTTACACTGCGGGAGCGCGGGGGTCTCTGTACACCCGCGTCACCACAGACAGGTGAGTAACTGGCTGATCGTAGTTTGAGCCCTCCAGGTGGCTTTTCTTTTTGCAATGCAAGTGCCTGACATAAGCTCTGACTACAGAGGCCTCCCCTTCAAGAAAGGTCATCTGGAATAAACACACTGCCAGTCACAGGACTAAAGAGCTGGTCACCTCCCCCTAAAACTCCAGTGTTTTAGATCTTGATTTCCATAACTGACCATTTGGGTTACATGTCATGTTTTGGAGATCTCAATACCAATAACTAGCATTTGGGTTACTTGTTTTGTTTTCTGGACACCCGTTCCCCTCCCCTGGCCTTGTATATTCCAGGCCCTATAAGAAACTTGTTTTCTTCAATGTTTCTTAATGGTTATTGCTGACGGGCATCTTGCAATTGTAACTGTAATAGGAACCCCAAGGGCGGGTCCAGTGGTAACTTTGGTTTACAAAGGGGAACAGTCTGTGGGAAATGCACTGGACCTAGGTGAGTGCCCCCAGGTGTTTCTAGCTGACAGCATTACTGTCAATAGACTGAAATCCCACAAACGAATTCATTGTGCTGTCTTTGACCTTGGGAAGGCTACCATGTCACTAGACCACGAGAATTTTTCAGCTCCATTAAAATCTCATGGGACCACTGTCATAAATGCGGTCCCCCTCTCTCACGGTGTTACACGGCGCAAGACTATAAGTCCAATAAGAAGTTATTTACCAGATTTTATACATGCAGAAAGTAACTTAGGAATAGCGACTTAAGTATATTAATAGTCCATGATCTACCCACATATAGATTTTTAAAACATTTTAACCACATCATTAAATAATTTTACCTACTTTACACAAACTTAACTTATAATCTTGAGGTTAAATTCTTTCATAAGATGTTGGTACACTTACCTCTGCAACATTAGTATGCTCATCTATTGAAACAAATATCTTATAGAGCAGAGTTTCAAAATAATCACCTTGCACCCGATTCATTACAAAACCTTCAAGAGGAGGAACTAAAACAAAACAGACTTTTCTCAGTAACACAATTTTATAAAACGAGAAAGTGTAATTCAAATATCTATTCAAAAAGAGAAACCTCTAACTTAAAAAGACTGAATTCAGCTTTTGATTTATTTCATCCACTCAATAGTAAGTGTTCTAAAACTACCAAAGTTAAAGTCACATCAACCCTGTCTACAGAGAAGACTCCAACATCAGAGCATAAATCCTACAAAGAGTAACTTATAATTTAATTCCCATGGACCTTTCAACACTACAGAGGCAGAGGAAGTGCTGGAGGACATGGCTTGGTAGGAAGGCAAGGGGACTGGGGCTGCTTCAGAATGAGGAAGGCAGCAGGGGGGCAGGGCTAAGGCAGAAAAGCAAAGGACGGACTCACTGGGCTACACAAAAACCAGGTGCATGGAAAGTACTGGCGCTCTGCCTTTCTCCCGTCATCCCCGCTCCACCCAGAGAAGAGGGAAATTCACCTGTGTGACTGCCACCCATATTTTACCAGCAATCACTGCTATAATTTGCTCCTTCAGGGCTTCCTATTCTGCATCCTCCTCTGCAGGAAGGTCAAGACCTTCTACAGCACAAGAGACTGCCCAATCTTTGTCCTCCACCTGAAAGTTTATTCATGCTTGTTTCCATCTTTGGTCCAGATGCTCTAATCCAATTTAATAGAGCACTCTGTCCAGGTGAAAACAGAAGTACTACGCTTTCCTCTGCCATTACGTACCGTGGGCACATTTCTCTTGAAAATATTCTGAGAGCGCAAAGTGTTTGGGTGCCCAACCCATGGCCCGCAGACCACATGCGACCTAGGATGGCTAAGAATGTGGCCCAACACAAAATCATAAATTTACTTAAAACCTTTTTTCCCCCTCCTCAGTTTTCATTAGTGTTTGTGTATTTAATGTGTGACCCAAGACAACTCTTCTTCTTCCAATGTGGCCCAGAGATACCAAAAGCTTGGACATCCCTGGTAGCCATAGCAGATTTTGGGTATCCCTGTGTCCTTTGACCCTACTACCATCTAATTGCATCCCAAACCTATATAATTCCCAACAGAGAGAAACAAGATAAAATTCAAGTGGTAAACATGAAGACACCATGAAAAACCACAATGTACATGTCAGGATAGGTTACTCGCTTCCTATCTGGATCACATCATTTTCTAAGTTTGTGTTACCCATATTTCCAGTCATCCATGTACTTTTAGGGATCAAAAGTTTCTTTTTAGAAATATTTTAGAATTCCTACATTTGATATAATTAATTCTTTTCCTGCACTATCGGTTATGTAATAAATAGTAATAACAAACATTTATGGAATGCTTACTAAGTGACAGACTACTGCCAGGTACTTTACATATACAATTTCATTCAATCCTCTTAACTCCATGAGTTGTTCAATACTATACCCCTATATTAGAGAGGTCAGAAATATACAACTCACATCTAGGCAAAAAGAACGAGGCAACTCTACATGAAGAGATACAGTATAGTCTCCAATATATATTAAGTTTAAAAGAGAAGTGTGAACTAGAGTATACAATCTGTATAAAAATAAAACCACATGTAAAAAGGATATATATATATATATATATATATATATATATATATATATATATATATACGCCTATGTGCTTAGTATACTTTTGGAAGAATATACAAAAAACTCAACAGTGGCCGCTGAGAGAAAAACTGGTTGGCTAGGGACAGGGGTGGGAGACAGATGTTTTTATACTCTTTTGTAAATTTAGAACTCTATATCATAATTATTGCCTACTCAAAAAATATCAATAAAAATAAATAAATATAAAGAAAAAATAGGTAGGAATAGCCAAGAAAGTTATAAAGAAAAGACACAAGGATGGTTTGGCTGTAACTAATATTAAAGGTTACTCTAAATCATTCTAATAACAATAATATGGTCTAAGAATAAATATAAGTAAAGAAAAAAAGGATGTAAGAACTAATCCAATATGGAGGGAAACAATGTATGACAAAAGTCGTGCTTCCATTCAGTGGTAATGAGTTACTGAAAAAACATGCTAGCATTTATCCAAATACTACTGGTTACCCAAACTGAAGAAAACGAAGCTGGGCCCTCATTTCACATCAAATATGAAAATAAGTTCAAGACCACAGCTTTAAATATGTATGATAACAGTTTTAAAAAAATTTTAGACTACTTATACATCCTAGAAGAACTCTATCCAAGTATAGCAGAAATCTAGAAGCTATAAAAGAAAAAGCAGACATAAAATATACAAGTGTTAACTAGGATGATGATGGACTAAACGCATTTTATTTAGTAACAGGCCCTTTCATGATTATCCTCTCCAAAGTAGTTCACTCCCCACATTTATTTGTTCCACCACCCACAGTACTTGTTTTCTGCTGAAACACTTTGGGACTGCTTCCTTTGAAATCACCTTCGGGTATCTTTTGTGCTGAATTTGATGGCTTCCATGTTATCAAACTGCTTTCCTTTCATGGGTTATTCCAACGTGGGGAACAGCCAGAGGTAACATGGAGACAGCAGTTATAATACCATGGGTCTTGTCTGTACCACCAAAACTTGCCAGACTGAAGCATGGAAGGACAGGACACTGTAATAAAAAGCCATCCATTCAGCCCTTCTCTGATGCTTCCTTCAAAATCTAGTGCTAATGTGAGTCAATGTTCAAACTATCAAAAATGAACTAATCAAAAGCTAGTCTTTCCAGGTGGATCTCAAATGAGTCAATGTCAGTTTATCAAATAAGAGTAAGGACCAGAGTAATGCTTTCATATTTTCCAGGGATGACAGGAAACTACCACCACCTGTCTTTCAGAAATCAACTATTTGTCAAAAACTCTCATATTTTAAAACTAAGATGTCCATGCTTAAAGCGGAATTCATGTCTATGCATGGTTCAAAATGCCTTATTAAAGCATCATAAACACATGCTAACACAAAGATCAGGACACACTAGAGCATGATAACCGGTCAAGATTCAACTCTGACATGAAGGAGTGTTTTTGTAATAAGGCCTTATCACTAGTCAATCGTTAATAGTTAGGCCATTCCTTGGAATTTTTTGACACTTTATATTTGATTATACAAATATTAAATATTTTAGTATGGTAAAAGATACCACAAAAAAGAAAAATAGCTAAAAGATATGTTGGAATACATACTTGTAACATATAACCTAAATATAACAAGTGCTTCTACAAACTGGTAAGAAATCTAACCTACAGAAAAAAAGCTCCATTCTGTGTTCAAAAATGTTAACCACATCACTATTATAACAAAACACTAGAAATAATCTAAATGACCAGCAATAAAGTAATGATATAATGAACTAATATACCCTTAAGTGTAGAAGGAAATACACAAAGGCCTTAATATTGATTTAACCTGGAGGGTGAAATAAGGAGGAGAGGAAGACAAAAAAGATGGCAGTGACATGAAATAAAAGGCACAGGTAAGTGGAAATGGAGAACACGCAATTAATTCTATGATAGTCCTGAATATATGTAAAAACTGTTATGCACTAACCAAGGGCTAAATAGTGACATAAACTTAGAATAATTGGATTTAGGATCGTGAGGAATTTATCTCAGATTTCTACCATTTTAATATAGTGTATACATCAAATAATATAATAACAATGAAACTAAGGAAGTAAAACCACCACAAATACATTGCAGAGTAATGAGAGTAAGAATGTCTTTCCTTCTTTGGAAAATTCTAACACCAAAGATCCTAGAATGGTCTGTGTCTAACTTATCTGAGTGATAAGCAGCCCAGAACCATTCAAAAAACACTGAAAAATATTAGCACATCCTTACCTGCTATACAACTGTCATCAGATATTGGTACATCCAGATAGATAAATCCTTTGTTATATAAACCTAAAGAAGCAAAAGTACCTCCTTTTAGATGGCATACTAAACATTTAAAAAAGAACTGATTCCTGATTTTCTGTAGTAAACAGGGGAAAGAAGGGGAAGGGTCAAGTCAAGGAACATGTATGTATAAAGGACCCATGGACAAGGACAATGAGGGGCAGGGGAAGACTGGGGGCTAGGCAGGGCAGGGGAGAGCAATGGGGGAGAAATGCAGACAACGGTAACTGAACAACTATAAACAAATTAAAAACAAATAAAAAGATTGATACAATTGAATGCCATGTGAAAAAGAAAAAAGTAAAACAGAAGAATTAGTTTTTAAATCTCAGCTTCCCTCATATGCTCAAAACTACAAAATTTTTCTGATGGTTCATTTGTATAAATTTCTAGTGGATGTGACTAATTATAGCCACAGTGGAAAACAATGGACTATGGTCACGTTTCACACAATAACATACCTTTAGGGAATATTATTATTTTTACCTAATTAATAAGTAATTATTACTAATTTTTAATGGCTTAAAACATGTTTTTATGTTGAAAAAGACCAGTTCTACTAACCACTTACTATGTACTACATTGTAATCTAGTGATCCAGCGAGCTGAGGGCCTGCATCGATGATCTTATCAATAGCGTATTTCTCAGACAAAGTGCATATCTAAGAAAAGTAAAATATTTTCAATTAAGTTCTGTCCAAATTTACTAATCAAGACTCCTAAAATCTATGCATGTTTAAACAAGAGCTACATTATTTTTTCATTTATCACTCCAGAATTCTAACAAAGAAGCTATGCATATAATCATCAATTAAGGTACCAAAAGATGCTACCAACAGAACTTGGAGAACAAAGTAACTATAAAAAACACTTACTGGTAAGTAATAAAGTTCACTAATAAACACCAATATTTATTTAACTTCTTTGAATTGAAATCTGATCCATTTGTGATTCTGAACCTCTCAAAAATAAAGTCGATTCAAACTTCACATGATTATTATGAGTAAGAGGTTCACTATCTTAAGACATAGTTTGACAGCTGTCAGGAAATGCTTACACTGAAGCAAAATCTCTAGGTGTTCCACTCATTTGATTTATCTATCCTCTGGGGTAAAATAAAATACATACAAAAAGTCCACGCGTTTACTTACAATTCTTCAGCCACCCAGAGATACGATCTGGTCTCTAAGGCCCTTGCCTGTCACCCTACCCTTTTCCTGTACATCAACATCTCTTCTAATAAAATGTACAAGGCACATATGAAATGCAGTCTGACCGCTGGGAATACCATTTCTCTTCACCTTGACACGATCACCCTATCAAAGCGCCTACCACTTCAGTAGAGCAGTTTATTTAGCACAGAAATTAAGAACTCAGGCTCTATAGAGAACTGCCTGGGTTAAAATCCTGGACCTTTACTACCAGTGTGACTTGAGCCATCATTTCATTTCTCTGTGCTCACTTTCCTCATGTGTGAACTGGGGTATAAATCCTACATACCTCAAGGGTTTTCTCATCAAATGAGACAACATAAAAGCACGGGAAGAGTGCGGGCACATCTAGCACACAGCAGGTGCTAAAAGTGCTAGCCAATATGACTGCTGGTAGTTGCAACATCACACCAATTTACCTGAAACTGCTATCTAGTTAAAATCCCCAAATGACTGTACATGAGCCAAGTCAAGTCTCCTTCATAGAACATCTTGGGAACCACCAATATTCTAGCCTACTAAGATCATTTTATATTTTCCTCAAGAAAAGCAAATCGTGTTACCTTTTGAAAAAATTAGAGACCTATAATTTAAAATAACTTTTAAAATAAAAATACTTCTTAAGGTAGCTACCTTTATGTCATCTTCCATGATATATCCAGCCTGCACCACCCACCACGCCTCTATGGCGATTTCCACTGGCTTCACTGGTAGAAGATCACGGGCTGTTTTCCTTCTGAAAAATTTCTGCAATAGTACAATTTGCAATCAGTCTGAATTTACTACTTTTTTTTTTAATCAATCCGATAAGAAGACTATTTTTCTAACAGGCTAATACCCTTTTAAATTTCAGTATGGAGAAAACCATACTCAAATTACTTCAAAATAAATTATGTAAAAAGACTAATCATTAAATTTGGATAAATCCAGAAACAAAAACCAAATCCAGGATGTGAAAATGTTTTTGGAAAAGCATACTCATTTCACTCACTAAACGAACCCTGGGAGCAGAATGACCAAGAAAAAAAGACCAGCAGAACAAAATCTATTTTTAAAAATAAACTACATGTTTTATGCCTTCGATTGTTTTAATTAATCACTTAAGCTATAGCCTAGAGAATACTGAGGTGTTTTTGTATTATTTCTGTATTAAGTTTATTTTATTTGATCAGAGAAATTACAATTCATTATTTCTAACACTTAAAAATTTAATCAGACTGGGCTAAGGAGAACAAGACATGAGGAAGAAGGGGAAATAACTAGCTTACTTTTGATGATCTGCACTGATTCATCAGGTCAATGTACTGGTTTCTTCCAATGCCAAGAAGCCTTAGGCCTAAAAGAAAGAAACTTTCCTTTAAAAACTTTTAATACATCTTGAAATGCTAGTACACCTAGAGACTTTTAGGGAAAAACCCTTGGCTTTTATTCATCTTTTGACTATTGATTGGCAATACCAAATTAAAAAGAATTCTTCAAACAAAATATAAAAGAAAACAAAACAGAGAGATGAATTCAGGCTAATGCTAAATGAGAACATTTTTAAAAAGCAGAAGTCCTCCCAGTTTCAGGAAGTCAAAGTGTACTTCTCAGCAAGTTTCTTCTTATGCAACAGAACTATGTCACATTTCAAATAAACATAAAATAACCATAACACAACACTAACAAATTATGTTCGTCACAACTGTGTATCATGCTGTAAAAATACTGCATACAAGTTTTCTTCCCTCATTTGTTACATAACACAGCCCAAGTATCAGAAAAAACTTTATTCTCTAGAAATATATAGACTATTTCATTTTTCTGATTCTAACACTCCAAAATATTCCTCTTAGGCATTTAGACTAAATCTTACACCTGATTTGTGTCACCTGATAAAATTCCCATCAAAAATGATGCTTGCTGTTCTCATCTTTCAAGTGTTTCTGGTAAAAAACACACATGACAATACTGACACAACAGTATGCATGCACGAAGCCACACAAAACATTACCTCCTTCACTGTAATTAAATACTTACAGTCCGCAGCAGTAAAATTGGGCAAAGAATCATAACTTTTCTCACTGTTCATAATGTCCTTTTTAAAAGAAAAAAAAAATGTTTACATGCAAAATGTCCTTAGATAAAAATATGTATACATACATATTTCTACAGCCAAACAGAGGAACAACAGTTATTACATGAAGCATTGAGATCAGTGTGGCAACCTAAAGCATGCATGCCACATAGTGGCACTTAACAGGTGGTCTCAACCTAATAACTGAAGATCAGACTTTCAGGTCTCGGTTTCTCTTGGCTTTCTCTATGAATCCCAGGCAGTTGCCCTGTAACTTCTGCCCTGTGGAAACTATGTAAGGAATACCTCTCTGAGAGCTTCGGATTCTAGCCTCTCCACACTTCATACCTGATCCTAGACTCTTACCCTGAGAAAAAGTCAACTAATGTGTCGCAGCTCCATCAATACACATCTAAGACATGCACTACCAACAAAGTGTTTAACCGCTCAGTCATCTTTGTTCCTAGGAGTCCCAATCAGCTGCAGAGTTAAACCCAGTATCCAGCTTCTTCCAAATCCCATCTGTTTTTTCCCCAATAATAAACCAATTGTTTACTGTGGAGATGAGACCCATTTTCAACCCAAGAGCTACACCCAATGGTGTCAGAACAGAAACCAGACAGCAGCAAGCACATGGACATAGTTGAAAGCTGGTGAACGGGACACAACCTCGCTCTAGAATCTCCCCCAAACCTGTGGACAACACCAGAAAAACAGTCACAGAGATAGCGACGACTCTCCTACTCACTGATCAGCAGCCACCTGCATCATGCTACTCTGGCTCTCAGGAAAAAGACTGACAGAAGCCAAGGCTTCCTGTCAGGCCTCAGGCTTACTCTGTGTTTCCTCCAAAATAGGGACACAGGAGACAGGGGACTGCAGAAGTGCCTATGAATAAGGGGCTTAAGGAGATAAGCAAAGGGAACTCTTGTAAAGGAAGCCACATCATAAAGGGAGCTAACCTCACTGTTACTACAGGTTCCCAACTCCTTCAGTTCTAGGCTTCTCACTGTTCTTAAAGTGGTCAGTGAGTACAAAACATAGCACTCAAATATATGAAGCAGCAAATGAATATTAGATAAATATTGCCAATCTTTACATAAAGCTCAGTTTTAAAAAGAATGTAACTGGCATTTACACATATTCCACAGAGACCTACAAACTACCTTCGGCAAAAGGCTAACATCTGGAAGTTAATAATTACAGAAAGATTAGCAGCCAGCGCTATAAAACAGTTCTCTTTTTCTGACACATGTATTATATAATGCTAGGTCTATATCATCATTTATTGTTGCTATAGTTAGTAAACAGCTAAGTAAAGTTTCTCTGAGCTTAATGTTCAATTCTGTAACTCACATTTTTAACCTTAATCACGTGTTAAAAGCAATAAATGTTATACAAATTCTGCTAACATAAATGACTGATTAATGTTATAACAACAGAGTAAATAAGGCTTTCAAGAACACAGAATAAAAAGGTATGTTTCCACTGTGAAAATATTGATAATGGCAACTATTTGTACAAGTGTGGCTAGAACAGTTAGCTTGTAACCATCAGACCTTTTTACACTGTAAACTCAGAAACAATGTTGCTGAGAGCGCCAGAGGTGGTCATCTGCAAAGTGTCCCTGACATGCAGTCCCATCCCATTCCTAATGGTTCAGGTCCACTGTAAACTCACCTCCATAATCCCAGTATAATATGAAAATGGTGTGATCCTCAGGCCCTTGACCATAATATCCGATAAATGGTAAGGGTACAGCATGAGATGGTCTCGACTATACTTTAGCAGTTCCTCGTAGTATTTGCGTTCATCTCTTTTGACATGTTTAACTGAGGGAAAGAAGGAAATTCTCCAGTTTTTTTTTCAGGTGTCTTATAATTACATGTAATTATAAATGCAATGAGAAACATTTCACAAACCAATATTAATTAAAAAGTACATAAATTGGAAGAGAATGAATAAAATAATCTAAGTTGGAACAAACAATTATGCCACAAGAAACAGACTTCAGAATATATAAGTAAAATGTATAATAGGACAGATTAGTAGAGAAATAATTCTTACCAAATCAAAAGCAAAGAAAGTGAGCATAAATATATACCAAAAAGGTATAAAACATCCAATCCCTTACTATGTCACTTTATAAGATAGCCAAACTGCACAGCAGTTTCCTACAAAATCAAGTCTATTTTTAAAAATTACCTGTTGGCTTTTGTAATTCAAATGTAAAAAGACACCTGACTTCCACAGAATAAGTTTAAAAAGAACACTTATCTCTGAAATACTATATTTAAAAAAAAGAGTAGCACATGGGAGGGAAGGCGAGCAGGACAGGAGAACAGACTAATCAAAGTAACCTGGCAAATAAAAAGCAAACATTAAAACATGAACCTAACTATGTTTAAAAATTGTTCCAATTATTATAGAAAGAGTTTTCACTAAAGTTATATTATTCGGAAAATCTGTGGAGACAAAAACAAATCTCAAAGTCAAAAATTATTAAGAACTAATGTACTTCTTTTCTGGCATGGTTTCTTATCTAAAGTAAAAAGAGGGCATCTGAATCAAGATTAATATCCTATAAGTAAAACGAATCTACTGACAATACTCTAAAACAAAAACTCTTGCTAATGCAAATTGTTAGATGGGATGGGTCAGTAGAGTTTCTTAAAGTCTGTATATGGAATAATTTCAGTACTACAAAATATGTATTAAAAGACAGTTATGAAAATGATAATTCAGCAATAGTCAATTCCACCTCAATGTAAAAATGTCTCTACTTACCTAAGTTATTTCTATATCGTAATTGATTGCGGATACTGTACAGGACAACCTGCTTTTCATATTCTCTCTGCGAATTTCCTAGACTCTAAAAAAAATTTCAAATAGATTTAAAATAGCTTCTAAACTATAGTACTTTTTCCCCATAAAATTCCAAGACCATGCCCCCTAATTTTATCCTGAATTCTCTAATTTCCAGAACTGAATAAAGAAGACTTTCTTAAATATTATAGTACTAATATGGTTTTAGAGCAAAAGTTCAATGTGTTTATTTCCAGTCTGCCTTTCTAAAAGGACTTACTAAAATTACCTAAAGTATGTAATATCGAATAAAAGAGCAGTTTGAGAACATAATTTTATGTAAGTTAACAAAGTGTTACGTTTTACTTAAAAAGATTTCCTTCTTGACTGACCCCAATTTGAGTATTGGATGGATGGATGGATGGTTTCTTGCACCTATTTTTATTTAAATTTTAAAAAGGCAACTGAGGATAGAGCCCTGTCTGATAATTATTTATAGCTGAGGGATATGATTATTAAAATTAAGATTTCTGGAGAATGTATATTTCAAATGTACATCTCTAAATTTAAGATTACTTCTTTAAAACATTATCTCCTTATGGTCTTGTTAGGAAACATTTAGACAATTTTAGAATTCCAATATATTTTAATAATCAAAACACTTTCTAGCTGTGCACTTAATGTTTTAAGCTCAAAGTTGGGTTTCAAAGGAAAGCGAAGAATACGTTTGCCTGATTACACTCAAATGATACTCAATGTGTTACCAGAAACTTAATTTAATACGTGACGGCTATCCCCCTTCTAATTACTAGGTATGATCTTTCCAACGTGCTATGAAATAAAATTAGACCTCTTAGGAGACTAATGACATAAAGATCAGAGGTTTCAATTATTATACATCTTACTCGGAGGTTTTTGAAAGCCAAGCTAAGTGTTCACACACTTTCCCGAAGGCAATCTTCACGGAAAACAAGAAATGCCCACCTACATAAACTGGCAAATAACTGGAACCACTGGTGGGGAGTGTTTTAAGAAAAAAGAGATGATGTGAGAAAGCTAAAAATCTTTCTTCTTGCAACTAGATTATGTATCGCAGGTTAAACCACAACTCACACTACTGTTGAAATTTATGTGCTTATATTATTTTCATCCATTTTAACATTACAAGTAGTTAGGAACTAACTTGTAGAGAAACAATTCTACCAATCACTATGTAGCACCAAAGCTAGGGTAAGTACTGAAGATATTTAGGGGATTCAAGTATTAAGGTCTTCTGTAAAACTCTTAAAGGGTTTCCTCTAGCTTTAACGCTATTCCTTTAAGTGATGTTACCAAATTTTTTTAAACTTTAATGTCATGGCTGTAGCTAATTTTAACAGTTCTGTGATTGTTTTTAATAGTTATGACTAAGGTTTAGAAATGTTTTTACTACTAATAAAGGTCAGTTATTCATGTTGGACATAGTCCATCCATCTTTCCTCCATTAAGCTACATTTATTTTTGTGCCAGGAAAAGAGAAAAAAAAATGGAAACAAAGAAAAGGACTGTGGTTCTTCCAACTGTCTTCAGATATGCCACAAAACCCTGAAGAATAAGTGTCCGCCAAAACCTTCATTGAAGCTTAACAAGAGAAACTTATTCCCTCAGGTATAGACCTTTCTTTTTCCCCCCAGGTCAAGTTAAATGCCACTTGGACAGCTACTGACAACCAAGAATTCTGAGTTTTTCCCATTTATCTTTCTACCTTCCTGTTTTCTTGAAATGCTAAAGCGAAGGCATTTTCCCTGCTACATGATGCATCGCTAAACCTTAAATTATTCATTTCCCAGGAACGAAGTCCCCAAGCTAGGAGAGGAGGCAGAGCATTAGTCCTTACGCCATCACCACCACCGCCTCAGATTTTCCAAATATACCTGCCCAGCACCAGTGGGAAACGGCATTTCACTCTCAACCACGCAGAGTGGGAGCAACCGGAAGGTCTACCTGAGATCAGAGAACCAGTGCCTTCCATGTGGCCCCTACCACTGCCTTCGTAAGCTTCTACACCGCCTGCCACGGTATGCACGCGTTCATTTACTGCCTTTCTTTACTAACATGCAGGCTCCACGAAGGCAGGGTCTGTCTTGTACAAGGCAGAGCACGTAGTAACTGTTCCATAACGATGTTAAACAACTGAGGAAAAATTAAACTCAAGCATTTGAGAAGTTAACTCCCCAAAACCTCCAATCACTTCTCCCGTTGAAGCGTCTCTGACGAACCTCCCTTGCCATGAGGATAAGGTCCAACAAAAGTGCAAAGCCCCTTCAAAACCTGGCTCTGGCTGCTTTTTCCGCCTCCACTGCTGCCAACCCCACGCACTCTCCAAACCCCAGCCCCACGCAGATCGCTCAGTCCACACCCCCCAACTGCAGGGCCCTGGAGCCGCTCGCGCCTCTGGAAACACGCTTCCACTCCGCTGAGCCCTTTCATCAAATGACTTTCCCTCGCCCCGGAAAATCTGTATTCCCCCTTATCTCTCACTCGTTCTTTAAGACCCAGCGTAAAGGCCTCCTACCCCCGTCCTCATGACACTCCCTGAACAATTTTTTGCTTCCTCCTCTGTGTGCCCATACACACGATAACCCAGGGGCGTAAGGGCTGCCATCACCTGTAACGCATTCATTTGTTTCCCGCCCCTCTCCAGCCTCCTGAGTTCTGCAGGTCAGTGTTCTCAATCTCGGTTTCGCGGGCGCCTAGCCCAGCGCCTGGCTGAATGGAGGCTACAGGCAACGGCGCCAGGCGAGTCCCGTGTATGATACCATCCCATCGCTTTCAGCCAGGCGCCATCCTGCCTCGGAAGCCCCAGAGCCGTCCCCTCCTCATCCCAGAGCCGCGGGTCGGGTTTCCCGAGACCCTAGCGAGGGGAAGGGCGGGAGGCGGCCGAGAGGAACCAGCCCCGCGGGGGCAGCGAGCGGGTGACGGCGGGGGCGGGGCCCCGGCCCCAGGTTGCGGCCTTACCTGCCTCACGTTGGCCGGCAACTTGCTCCAGGGGTAGTTGTGCCGGATGTGGAACTCCACGTCTATGTTCATGATGCCGGGAGCCCGGGCCCCCGGCGGCGCCCCGGACCGCGGCTGCAACGACGCCTCCCGCCTGCCCGCCCTCGGCCTGTCAGGGGAGCCCGCGGGAGGCCCCGCGCCTCACACCGCCGATGGGCCGCACAGGCCCATGGCCAGGGCTCCCGACGGCTCGGCGCGGCCCGGGCCACGGGGTACCCGAGCAGCGAACAGGGGCGGCGGGGAAGCCACAGCAGCTTCAAGTTTCTTCCTAGTTTCGGCCCGCCGGAAATGGCTCTGGGCGTACGTCACTTCCGCCCGCTGGCGCGAGGCCGGAGGGGCGGGGCGCCGACCCGCCCCTCCAACCCCGTCCCGCCCCCCACACTCAGGGGTCGGGGCGACGAGGTAGAACCCAGAGGTACTAGAGTAACCGCTCCGGTGTCCACGCCGTTCGTCTCCCGCTGTCCCTCTCTGGATGAATTAAAATGGGCACTTGGGTTTGCACTGCCATTGTTGGATGACCCACTTTCCCCAAAATGTGAACCTAGGAGGCCCAAGAGCAGGCGATGACAGGAGTGACTTGAGAAGGGGCCATAGCTGGCTTCAAAGAGTGCAAGCGCAGTGAACCCCCAGAGGGCACCTCCACAACCTACCCCACACCCGTACCTCTGGGCACCACTACCTTGTGAGTTCCTAAGTCAGAGCTTTCTTCATAATTGAGAAGCCGAGAAATAGCAGAGGAAAGGTCTGGTGATCTTTTATCCCTTCCAGGTAGTAGCTGAATCTTGTGGAAGAGAAACTTTGGGAGCTACTTAAAACAAAAATTCAAATTCTTAAAATATAGAGCGATTTAGGGAGCTGAAATTTTCAAGAAGCGGGTGCTGACAAGTAGGGGGTGCCCAAAGGGAATCTAGGAGATGAAGACCCTTGCATGCAGCGTCTTGGTTACCGCTTTCTTCTGCTTTCTCCAGACAAATGCCTCCAGAGTCACTTTTTCAAGGCAGAAAGCCAGCCTATCTTAATTTCAGTTCTAGTGAGATGCTTGGGGACAATATCTTCCATAATTTGTTACACTGGCTTAGCAAGCCCATGACCATTGTTACTAGCAGCAAGCAGAGACAAGTTCAGTATTTTTACAACGGTTTTTCAGTTTTAAATAATTTTTTCTTAAATACACCGACACTTGCATACTCGGGAATTTTTATAAGATGCCTAGCCCGCATCTCAGCAGCTGGCCAGCTGAGGCATAGCAGGAACTCCATTGTGTCTGAGTTGAAACCAATGTGGTCCACACTGCCCTTGCATAGATGTACTGGTCTAGGGTTATCCAACTATAACAGCCCACAACTAAGTGCTTTCAACCCTGCATTTACAGACCCTCATCATCAGAGCTAAAGTTAACAGAACTCTGACCATGAGACATTTATTCAACATATATTGATTACCTGCCTGCTAGGTATAAGGCCCTTGACTTGCAATAGATTGTTACTCCTCACGATCTTATGAAGGAACACTACTATTACTATTCTGATTTAATAGAGAGGAAACAGGCTTGGCAGGGCTGCCTGACTTGCTCCCCAGGTCACACAGGTGGTAGTGACGGAGCCAGACTAAAGCCTAAAGCTCTCTTTTAATCCCTCAGTTCAGCCTCTCATGGAGCTCTTCTGCCGCCTATCACAACTCAGACAATGTTCCGTTAAAGTCAATGACATAAATGTCCCTCAAAAATAATTTTTAATAATTTTAAGTCTAGAACCTATATTCTTCCAACGTCTAACTTTGATTTAATACAATGTCAGTAACAACAAAAATAAAAGTCAATATCATTTTAAAGTCCCTATAAACAATTGTTTTAGCTTATTATAACAGTTGAATAGGTAAACACCTGCTAAATTCATCTCTTTCATCAACAAATATTGACTATAGTGGGATACATCAAAAACTATGGAAGTGGGTGGGAATGGTGGAAGTGAACACCCTCTGAATCAATAAGACACAGACCTTTGAAAATTTGACCAGGAAAAGAAAAGATCCTGACTCACTAGGTAGAATAAAAAAAAAAAAATTAGAATAGAAAAGACTGTAACTTAGTAAGTAACTGAGAAAGGCAGAATTTGAAGGAGGAAATGGTAATGGGTCACAGCTACATATAAGAAGATTCCAAATGACAAGCCCTTCATGGTAGGGTATGGTGACAGTTGGGCTTATGAAATACAGGATGCTAATTAAAGTACTGATTGGCCTCATTTCCCCCAAGGTAACCTGTGTTTGAGAGTTGGAAACAAAGCAGTTTAGAGAGACCAAAGGTTAACCCACAGGACTCAAAGGCCCCTCTGCTGGGAAGTTCAGAAACAGGACAGCTCCCTCCAGCACCAGGAAGCACAAGCGACTGCTTGTGGGGCTCACGTGCAGCACTCATTATTTCATTGCACCTTTTTGGTAAACAATAATGACTGTCCTTTCAGGCCCTTGACTCAGGCCCCTGCTATTTCTGCTTCATTAGACCTTTGCTTTTCAAATTCCAGAGGGGTCAGAAACTGCAGAGTATTAGAAGGCTTTTCCCAGAAGCTTCCATGCAAATGAACTTTGTGGGTAAACAATGTGTTTAAAAATACAAGGGCAGTGAGATGCAATCTTATTTGACTTTACCAACTCGGACTAAGGAAAATTACCCAAATGGCTTGGGCAAGGTGCCCTTCAAAAGAACTGCAGAACTGTTTCATTCCTGAAATTCCACATACATACACACAAAAAATACAGCAGAAACAACCTGAAAGTAGGGAACTTTCTGGTGATCTAACTGCACAGACTCCAGAATATCACTTTGTGTTTTATATAGAATAATGGCCCCCAAAGATGTCCATGCCTCAATCCCTGGAACCCAAGTCTATGTTACCTCACATGGCAAAAGGAACTTTTCAGATGTGATTAAGTTAAGGATCTTGAAATGGGGAGATTATCCTAGATTCTCTGACTGGGCTCAGTGAAATCACAGGGTCCCTATGAAAGGGTGGCCTGAGGGTCAGAATCAAAGATGGAGATGTGACAATGATGCAGACAGAGGTCAGAGTGGTTTAGGGCCACTGGCAAGGAATGTGGGTAGCTTCTTGGAACTGGTAAAAGGAGGAGATTTGTCCCCAGAGCCTCCAAAAGGATTACAGCCCTGCCAACTAATTTTGGACTTCCGATCTCAGAATGCTAAGATAATGAATTTGCATCATTTTAAGCCACTAAGTTTGTGGTAATTTGTTACGGCAACCATAGGAAATTACTATACTTCCCCAACAATAAAATACTCCAGCACCCCAACAGCTGATGCATTACATTTCATAATTAAATCATTATAATTTAAATGTACATGCCCCTAGGAAGAATAATAGCTTTTTGGTCTTATCAGGTTGGTTTGTTTGTTTTTAGTATACATGAACTATCACATCCTTTTCTGAGAGTAAGTTTGAAAGAGAAAGAGACTGGGAATTAAATTAGGCCAGAGAGGCACCTGTATAGGAGGAAATGGTATCTAGAGAAAAGAAAGGGGAGGAAGCCACTGGAAACATTTCCTCTTTCCCGATTTGGCCCGGGTTTGACCTTGGCCTTGGGTTTCCCCAGCGTATATGCACTGCTCTGCCTTATGAACCAATTCATCGTCCCCTGACGCTCCACACCATGGCCTCGCGTGTTCCCACCGAATGGCTTTGCCCTTGCTGCCCTGTCGTCCTTGAATGCAGGCTTTTTCCAGGACTTTGGCATAGCAGGCTTCCTCCATCCCATCCCATTGTCATTTTCAGTGGCCTTCGCCAACTACTCCCCACTGCTCTTTCTCTTCTCTAACACATTACTTTTGTTCTTTCCTTCGTTGCAAGCAGTCCCTTTCTGACATTATCCTATTTGGTTTCTCAGTTACTGCCTGAGAATAAAATCTTCATAGAGGAAAGGACCTTGTCTGTCTGGTTCATCCGTCTATCTCCAGTACTTAGAATCATGCCTCACACACAATGAGTGCTCAGTAAATACCACTGAATGTACTGAATGAGTGAAATAGTTACATAACACCTGGGCTCTCGAATGTCACCTTCTCAGTTCAGCCTTCTTTGACCACCTTATTAAAAAACTGTAATACATCTCCGGTCCTCCTCAGCTACCTCCCCTGCATTATTTTTCTTCATAGCACTTATTACCATCTTAAATACTTAATAATTTACATAGTTTTTAGAATTATTTATCCCGCCCATTAGACCGGAAGTGCCCCGAAGGTAGGGGCTTTTGTCTGCTTTGTTCTCTGCTGAGTCCTCAGGCTTAGCACAAGATATAGTAGTCACTTGATAAATATTGAATGAATGACTAGATGGGGTATACAGAGCCAAATTCTCATTAAAAAATCCAGATTTGGGAATTCTCTTAAAAATGTGGAAAATCCCATGGCATTTAGACCCCCTCTCCCAGAGGACAGAGCTGAGGACAGGCCACCAGGCTCAGATACAACAGAGACTTTCTCACGTTCCCCGTGATTCCCACTGCCCCTGTTATGGACAATCTCTGCTGTGAGAACCACCCTGCCTGTGTTAGGTAGGATAGGTAGTGAACCGAGGCAGGGAAGGGGAGGGAGACACGTCTCACCCACTGACTCAGCAGCCCTGCGCCTGGTCTGATAATTTTGCCTCGTGTCCCAACATCACAAGAAACACCATGCTAGCATGGAAGGAGGGAAGTCCTTGAAATTCTATGTAGCGTTTCCACCACCTGGGAAAGAAAGTCTTTGAAACTGTATTCATTCCAAGGCCTGGAAGGGGGGAAGGGGTCCACAGGGCCCAAAGAAGGAGTTGATAAAACAACTCTGGTTAATTGCCTACCTCTGGTCACTATCTGTTTTATGAGGGAGTCCCTAATGCTTACCGAAAGAGCCCATAAATAACTTTGGGTAACTGCCTCAACTTTAATGAACTGCCTCCCGTCACATATCTGTTTTACAACAAGATGACCAAATAGAGTCTGGAGTAAGATAAGGATTTGGGCTAACAGACCCCACACATACCTAGGTTTATGTAGTCACGTTCCCCTGGAAAAGCTGGCACTACCTTTACCCATCAATCAATATGTAACTTCTTCATCCCCATTCTGCCAGCGATAAATGCCCTCAGAACAAAGGACCTGATGCACTTGCAGCCCTCGCCCTTGCATCTTGTCTCTTGCCATCCTTGCTTTTTGTCACCTATGCTCTTGCCTTCCCCCCACTCCACAAGGCCTCTCCTCTTCCAGAAGAACTTATCACCACTAAATCCTGCTTGCATGCTAATAGACTTGCTGATCTGTAATTCTTTACTGTGTCAGCAAGAAGAACAGGGTGGGGAGGGGGGGACAGTTTCTCCTGTAACACTTGCACTGTTTATTTTGGAGTGGAGAAATACTTCTGTACCCTTGTCTCTGTTGAAAGTAAAGGCAATGAAAGCCAGACTAAAAGACTGAGCTGTCCATCCTCTCTTGCATTATACTCTTCAGAAATACATTTGCAATTCCCTAAATATACCATACTGTTTAAACTCTTTGGGTCTTTGCATATAGAATACTCCTCTCTGAAATGCCTTTTTCTCTTTTTCTACCTGGAAAACTTCTCACCCTAAATCTGTGAGTGGAATCTGAAGAATCAGGAGGTGAAGATGGAGAGGTGAGAAGGGGAAAGGTCATATGGGACCATATTTTCTCCATTAAGCAGTTTCCAGGGTTTTCTTTTTTCCGCAAATTATGGAAGTGTTGAAGAGGTACAAGTCTGTTTTACAGAGAGGTCCTCTTGCCATACAGCCTGTGAAAGATTAACATTACGCATTTATGTATAATATAGAGAATGTTATACTTCCGCCATGTGAAGCCAGGTTACGTTTAGAATATTCGTGGTATGATGTGGAAATGAACTTTCCAATATCAAGCCTCCCATCACCTCCACTCAAATACTGATCACCTGTAATACTTCAGGTGCCCACTAGGGGCTGATCTCACACAACATTTCTTCGTCTAAAACCTGCAAGCTCTACTCTTCCTCATTTCTGACTATTGACTTTTATCCAAACCATTCTCCCAGGCCTTAAAGTCCTTGAAATTCTTTCTCTAATTTATCTCCAGTGTCTGATAGCACCAAGTACGGTCAATTTTTCCTTGGAAATGGGCGCATTTAGGTCTGCTGGGTAGTGGTCCCGCTGAGGTTTGTACAATCTCAGAGTCATCATTGAGCTTAAAGTTGTGTGCCCCTTGGTAGCTGAGGTAGGCAGGGTGAGTCAGTCAGCTACAAAGCATGATTTAGCGTTACTTGAATACACAGAGTCCAGTAGAGGGTGGTTGGTAGGGTATGTGAATGTCTCACACGAGATGGAGAGCAATTTGAACATTCCACCTAAAATGTCATATGGTGTGCTTGAGTATGATATTGTTATGTTATAGAATTTCGTGCTTATGATTTTGTAATAAAAGAGTTTGTAATAAAAAAGGGGAGTTATTTGTGCCAGACTCTGTATTTTCACAGTATCCCTGATGAGAAGTAAAATCACATTTTGAGTGAATGGGATTGGTGAATTCTAGTTAGGTATTTAATTTTAATTTTTTAAACAAAGCTG